>KZ678410.1:0-196434 GCA_003019895.1 Coniella lustricola
AAAAAAAAAAAAAAAGGGGTTTCACATGTTTGGGATGGTGGGAGTTATTGAGATGGCACTGGCGCAAGACCGTTGATTGAAACGAGTTTTTGAGTACAAGAGCTCGCCGTCCTGGTGGAGGCAGGGCAGGGTGGGAAAATTGCGCCCTGCCTTTGCCTCCCCAAAATAGGGAGCGAAGATCTCTTGAGGCTGTAACCAGCAAGGGCCATCAAAGGGCACTAACCGGCACACACAATTTGACTTGATTGCGCAAGGCAGAGCGGGAAGAGGGTAAAGTGATTGATGTTCTATGTTCTCTTTGGGGCCTGTTACACCAAGTCTGGCTTGCTTTCTGTGCGTGTGCGTGTCTGTGTCTGTTCTTGCTGCTATTCTGCTGCTGTGCTGCTAATGGAAGTTTGATAGTCTCGTCTGGGGCCAGGCCTCTTCTCCCTTACCGAACGGGACGAAGAAGGAGGCAAGCCGCTCGCTGCTGGTTTGGGTTTTGTGTGCCGGCCAGCCGAGACTTTGCAGCACGACCTACATCCCTTTGAAAACCACGAAATAGTTCCATAACGCACCAACACAGAATACAATAGTTGGGAAAAGATGGAAACAACTCTCCCTCATCAAGCACGTGCGAGGTGCACCATGATGTTTGTATGTGGGTGGTGTTGAGGGCTGAGACTCGGGAGAGCGGGTGTAAGGGGTGAGCAACCAAATTGGTGGATCGAGCAAAGGGTGGGCAGTAGGAAGGCCAGGGAAACAAAACATCTATAAGAGCCAAAGGTAGCGAGGATCTCTTTCGTTTGGATTTGAGAGGGAGGAGACAGGAAAGAGAAAGAGTTCGAGACAAGCCAGTTCGCAAAAGAAAAGTGAGCAAGCAAGCAAGTGTGCGTGTGTATTGTCCCTTTTGTTGTTGCGGAGACAGATCGATACACAAACAAACACGGTCTTTACAGATTTGATTGAGAAAGCATCAGGCTGGTTGGGAAAAGAAGGCGGAACAAGAGATCCAATTCACTCCTGTTTATTGGTTTTGCTTGGTTATTTTGTTTTGTTGGAATTAGCACTTCACCGTCGAGGCAAGAAAAGGAACGGCACACGGGGAAGAAAAAGAAAGGACTAGAGACACACCAGATTCTCGACAACATTCACCAATCATGAAGCAACAAGCGCTTCTTGGGGTTTTGGGGGCGTTGCTTTCAATGCAGGTTATGGCATTTCCTCAGCCCAGAAATGTGAGTTTCCTCGGTCTTGGTGATGGATGGCCTGGGAATTCTTTTTTGATTTTCTTTTTTACTCGAGCCGTCCTCCTCGACACACACACACACACACAGAAACACATGGACGAGCCACCAGCCACCAGTCAGCCACATATGTCTCAAAATCATCTTTCTCGCCCCACGATGCTACTATCACAAGAACACACAAATAACTGACCACATCTTCTGCCATCATACAGATCTGGCAGAGATTGACCAACAGCCACAACAATGCCGCCGCCCGCCACCATGGGGATGCCAGGAACGAGGACAAGAAGCGCGACGACGACACAGCAGCAGCCGCCACAACGGTGACCTCGCTGGTCGTCTCGACGCACACTGCGGCAACGTCGGCCAATATTTGCCCAATCGAGATCCGTTACGTGACCGTCACGGTGACCAAGCCGACGACCATCACGAGCCTGCTCAGCAACGTCACGGCCAACGCCACGAGCAGCGTTCCCTTCTTGAACGTCACGGGCATCGTCCCAACGAGCGGCGTCGCAAATGCCACAGGCAGTCTGCCCTTGATCAACATAACTACTGCAGCTGTGACTACTGCTGCTAGTAACAGCAGCAGCGTCCTACCCACTCTGCCTGCTACCAACAGCACATCCACGGCGCTCATTGTTAACAGCACGACGGCGGGTGTCACTGTCGGCAACACGACCGTCACGCCGTTCGTCAACAGCACTCTGGCTACGCCCACGCCCATCATCTCCGCTTCTGCGACTGGTGGTGGCAGCGTCAACAGTGCAAACAGCAGCAGCAATGCCAGCGCTACCATCAGCACTGCCGCCAACTCGAGCGCCATCCTGAGCACCACGGCACTGCCCCAGACATCCGATGTCCTGCCCCTGCCTCTCAACGTGAGCAGTCTCCTACCGCTCGTCAATGCCTCGACCTCGGCCCCCGTTGTGGCCTCGCTCACCGCTACGCTGCTGACGAGTCTGAACGGAAATCTCTCCTCGCTTCTCCCCACAGCGACAGCGAGTGTCGTCAACGGAACTGGCATCGTTTCACCGGTTCTAGCAAACGCCACCTCGACTTCGATCCCCTTGCCTACTGGCACCGGCAGCGTGTCTATCGGTGGAGTGAACGGTACCGTTGTGCCGATTGTCGTGGCCAACAGCTCTGTGGTTGTGCTCCCTACTACCGCTTTGCCTCCCCGCCCAGTCAACACCTCGGTCTTGCCCGTCCCTGTCGTCACGAACGGATCAACGAGCGTCACTATTCTCCCACTGCCAAGCACCTCGCTGCCGCTGTCAAACAGTTCGCAGGCCACTCGAACCGTCGTCGCGCCGATCGCCTCGGCGAACGGAACCGTTCCTTCTGGGACGGGTGTGCCTCCTCACGCGAACACCACCACTACCAACACCGGTGCCTCAGCGAGTGGATCTTTGTCATCCGCATCTGCGTCGGCATCTATCTCGAGCGGCGCATCGGCTGGAAACAGCAGCACGAGTGCCCTGGCCAGCGGCAGCGGCGCGAGCAGTGCGACTGCCTCTGTAACTGCCTCTGTGCCGCTCAGCACGGGATCGAGCTCGGGCTCTGCCAACGCAACTGGCTCCTCAGCTGCCCCCTCGTCAGCTGCCAATGCAACCGCCTCCTCCGTGGCGATCCTGACGACCCTTACCGAGCACAGCAGCAGCAGCACCATCGTCGTAATTGTCGAATCTAGCATCCACTCGTCGTCCGCTTCTTCGTCGTCGTCACGCGTATACAGCAACACAACCATTACCAGCGCTCCCACCACCGCTTCATCAGCAGAGACCACCTCCACTGAAACCACCACCACCACCTCGGACACAACCACGACCATCACCACGGGAACTTCCAACACCAAGTCCTCGTCGCTGATCATCGCCACAACCGTGGTCCCCATCACAACCCTGCACACCATCCTCTCCACCCGGCCTTTGCCCTCGCTCCGGCCCAACATTACCGGCACCGTAACAGGCAAGCCCGCCGCCTTGTCCACGGGCCTGCCCAACCCAGCCGACACGTACTGCGACGTGCACGGCCCGCCGCTGGGTGACTACTACCTGGGCACGTGGGTCGAGAACCGCGCCAACGTCCCAGTCACGCTCGAAGGCTGCTATGAGTTCTGCACCATCTTTGACGACCCAGAGCACTTGGGCGGCTGCGCCAGTTATGAGTTCCACGAGCAGGATGGCTTGCCTGGCAGCGCGAGGTGTGACTTGTATGGCTCGACGGTGCCGTATGTCGTCGGCCAGTTGCTCGATGAGTATCCGGGTGTGTGGTTTGACTTGGCCTGTGGTGACCCGGGCAAGTATCTGAATGGTACGGTGGCCGGGAATGTGACGTCTCCTGCTTGAGTGAAGAGGAACAAAAAAAAAAAAAAAGAGCATCAAAGAGGAACTCGAGAATGAACGAGACAAAGGGAACAGAGTAATACTGATGAGGAAGAGCACGCACGCACGGATGGCACGCACGACGAGCAACAGCAAATTGCAAACCAAATTGTCCAATACATGACAGACGAATAAACTACAACAAACAGACAAACAACCACAAGAAACGGGTGATTGGAGTCACCTACTACTCAGGAGAGGGAAGCCCATCAACTCAAGAGTGACTACCGGTTTCCTTTTTCCCCATTCTGTGCCTTTGCTTTCTCCCATTCTCGGCTTTCATAAACCCGACAATCACGCAGCAAGAGGAACCACTGTCCTCCCATAGTTTCGTACGGCACGGCACGGTTATACAATGGTATCTGGTATTTGGTATTCGGGTATTGTCCAGACGGAGAAACGGGCGGATGGCGTTTCAATTTCCTTTCTTTCTCATGAAACACTCATCCAATAATAAGACTTTTGAGGTTATGGCTTTTGGGGAGCTTTCCCTTTTTTTTTCTCCCTTTCTTTTTTGGTTTGTTCCAATCCATAGCTGTAGAACTCGGGTCTCTATATACCTATATATAAAGCATACTTAGCGCCTGATCTATAATGGATATTCTTAATTTCGTAGCCATTTGTGTGTTGGGATGCTTGTTCTGAGTGAGCTTTGTGTGAATGAGTATCGAAAAGACAATGGAGCGTTGGCTGGTCGGTTGGCTGGTTCCTACGAATCAGGAAGAGTCGATGACTCACGAAATGCAAACATGGTGGCTTTGATTCTATTTATCCGTCCATTGTCGTCATTACCAACAACCTAATCAAACGGTATCCGACGTAGTTGCTGCCCCTGCTTCATAGCTTCCATGCCAGCCGCAACGCCACTCGGCACTTTAATTCCACAGCACTCGCCCCATCCATTCTGCTGATGCACATGGCGCACTCCGCCCTCCTGGAAGACCTGCACCTCACCGCCTTCCTCCTCATCCTCTTCGTCGGCGACGCCTAGCTGCTGTACCAGCTCGCTCATGCCCTCGGCAGCGGGGATCAAGCTGCCAAACAGGAAATGCTGCATGACGGGCAACTTGCCGAGCACCTCTGCGACAAACATGCGGCGCATGCCGCCCTCGACTTTGGACCACGTCTTGGCGCTGGAAATGTCGTCGAGCATGGGGCTGTGCCAGCGGAGACCCTTTACGGTCTTGGTGCTGTTGACAAATACAATCTGGTTCAGGTACAGGTAGTCGCGACCGAATTGCTCGAGAACGAGCTCCTGGTGAATGGCGCGCGGGGTAATGTACTTGTGGTTGAGGAGCTGGGAGGCGCCGAAGAGAAAGGGCAAGAACTGGTAGTCGTCGAGCCCCCAGACGCCGTGCGAGCCGGCTGGCTCAAGGTAGTAGGTGGATTGGACGACGCGCATCACCTCGAGGTAGCGGAGAAAGACGCGCAGGATGAGCGCAGGAAAATCGGACGCCGTGACGTGGCGGAGCTGGTACAGGCAGAGCAGCCACATGATGAAGTTGAGCTCGTGGCCGGAACCGTAGTCTATGCGTCTGCGGTTGCCAAAGGCCTGGCTGAGGTAGGTGGAGACTTCGGTGACGGCATTGTGATCACTGGCATCGGAAGAAGAAGAGGATGAAGAAGGAGTGATGCCCAGCTGGGCGTGCCATGCCGGTGCGCGCGCTTTCACGGCATCGAGAAAGTCGCGGAAGCGCCTGTTGCCAAAGCGCGAGCCGCCCTGGTCGTCGGGTGGGTTCTGATAGATGAATTGCTCTGTTTCGTCGAGGATGGCGAGAATGGTCTTGACGGTGCTGCTGAGGCAGTCGTCCTTGATGGCTGCTATGGGCGTGTCGGCGACGGACTCGGACAGGGTGAAGACCCAGGCCAGGACAAGGTTGTAGGTTGGCGAGCGCAGGAAGAGGTCGTGGTCGTCCTTGGACAGAATGCGACGGGTCGGGGTCTGGAAGACCTGGGGCTCTGATGGTGAAGGCAGGGCAGGCGTCTCTGGGCGCGGAAGAGGGTTCTCGGGCCCATTGCGGCGACGTCTGGGTTCGAGCTTGGGAAGACGGTCTTTTAGGTTGGGAATGGCTGAGGTGGTAGCCGGTGTAGTGGACGGGTGGCTGCTCCCCAGTGGTGATGGTGGGCTGGGTGTGGCTGCCATGGCGGGTGTTGGATGTGTTGGTGCCATACTGGAATGTAGAAGTCGCTGCAAGGGCAATGGTGATGTTGGTGGCGAGGGCGAGGGCGAGGGCGAACTTGGGCAGGTCGAAGGTTCATGAGGTTGATGCGGCTGATGTCGACGTTGGCTAGATCGATCTACTATAGTAGGTGCATGACAGTGTCGGAGCACTGTAAATGTGCGGCAGTACAGCGCATGCAGGCGCGCTGCCCCGGCCCCTGTCGGAAGACTTGGTGCTACAACAGCGCTGTCAGCCCGCTGACGTAGAGGGTCACTGGCTGGCTACTGCCTGGAATGGCAGATGGGACTCGCTGCAATTGGCAACCACCCACTCAGCACAGCTGAAAGCTCTTCAAGGTTCGCATCTGCAGAGCCTCGTCTTTGCTTTTTTTTTCTTTGCCGTTCATCAAACTCAACTCAGCTCAGCCAGACCACACCCAAGTAGGCCAAACCACGTTTCGCCCTGCACGACTCACTACAGCAACTACGCACAATCTGCCTCAGCTTAGCACACCATGACAGCTCCTCAGCCACCGCTTGCCGCTCTGTCGCCGCTGCCCAAGGCCGACGGGTCGGCGACGTACTCGTATGCCGGCTACACGGTGACGGCTTCGGTCAACGGCCCCATCGAGGCCCAGCGCAGAGATGAGAACCCGTACGAGGCTCTTGTCGACGTCGTCGTCAGACCTGCTTCGGGTGTTGGAGGTGAGCCCTGCTTCTCCTTGTCTCCCCAGTCTCAATCACCAGCTGACAAAGCACGTAAAAAGGCACACGGGAGCGGCATCTCGAGTCACTGCTCCAGCAGTCGCTGCGCCAGCTGATTCTCATCAAGGACTTCCCTCGCTGCCTCATTCAGGTTGTTCTGCAGATCACAGCTTCTCCCGCCAACGAATATGTCAACACAAAGCTCGTCCAGGCTGGCACGGTGAGTTCTAGACGAAAGAGAGAGAGAGTGAGGAAGAGAGAGAGAGAGAGAGAGAGAGAGAGATCTCTTTCAAGACGGCACGAGGGCCAATGAGGGTCATCAACTTACCTACTCAATCGCCTCCAACGGTCTGAAACGACGCTAATCCACTTTTGCCAGGACCTGTCCATCCTACCTGCCCTGCTCCAGGCTGCTGTTCTGGCCCTGCTGTCCGGTGCTGTGCCTCTGCGCTCAACCGCGACATGTGTCGTCGCCGCCGTGCCAGCCGAGCCTGCCCACGACAGTGGCAAGCCAACAGTCCTTGTCGATCCGTCGCCGCGCCAGGTGGACCTGTCTCGGTCTGTGCACGTGTTGGCCTTCACCTCGCACAACGAGCTGCTGCTCGCCGAAAGTGAAGGCGACTTCTCCATGGATGAATGGGACTGTGTCTTCGAGACAGCGCACGCCGTCTGCTGCACGCAGTCCACGCAAGGCATTGACATGGTCCTGGACGATGACCAACAACAGGGTCCAGATTTGCACCGCTTTGTGCGCTCCATCGCAGAGGCCAAGGTTGCCGCCGACTTGCACTGGAAGTGACCGACCATGCTTGAAAGCTTGACAGACTGTACACCGATGGTGTCTATGGCTTCAAACATCAGTTTACTCGGGTGTGGCCAATATCGCTCGTCAATGGGTCCCGCTGTTTGCCAGCCGAGGCTGCTTGACGGCTGCTTGACATCCTTGGGGGGAAAATAAGCCACGGCAGCTTATCAGACTCGACAAGCTCGCCTACGAGATCGAAAAGAAGTCATAGAGCAGACAAGAGATCTGATTAACCCACGCGCTATAGGTGGCTGTCAGGTTCGCTGAGGCGACAACACTGCCCCTAAAAGATTAGCGGAAGGCTAAATCGGGGCGAGGCCTGGACGGTGTTTCAGGGCGCTCCAAAAAAGGTGCTATCCACTTGACGCTTCGAGCAGCGATCCGAAGCAGCAATTCATCCACTCGAAAAGAGGATGCTGCCGATAGCTATAGATCGATCCAGTCGTTCATTCGGCTCGCAAGCCAAGCATGCGAAGCAAATCGCAGTAATGAGCCTCCACCACGCAGATACTACTACCTTGGCCGCCGGGCTACCAGCATGCTCCGAGGTAGCGTGCACCGAGGTGTCCATCTGCTTGACACTCTCGTAACCAAACTAGATTCTTCGAAGCTAGCTACGTATCTAGAAGTGTCATATGCAGTGTACAGAAATAACAGAGAGAAGCTGGTTTCGGAGACGGAGACTTGCCAATATCCCACCTCGCAATAGCACCTGCGACCTGCACAAACGCAATGCCGTATACGTCACCAACCCTCCATGTGCCTGTGGAATTCAAGCCTCGTTTCCGCTCTTCAATGCAAGTTGCGGTGAGAAACAGAGCACAGTGATGGGCGTTGAGGCAAATATGTTTGTTGACAAAAGAGGGATGAGACGCTAGCCCTGCGAAACTCAACGAGCGATCCCTGCGCACTCTGAGACCAGATGTTCTCAAACCCGGAAAGCGCCCCGATCGTTTATAGTGTAGCAGACTCGGTTCATGGTGCGGTTGCAGGTGACTTTCTTTGGATGCTGTCTCCGTCTGCACGTTGGCTCCAGAAGGCTCACCAAACAAACCTGTCTTGGTTCGCACTGATGTGTGCGGGTGATGAGGTTCGGCCTCGGACCAGCATGTTTGTGGGAGATTGTATGAATATGTGCGTCGACCTTGATGGAAAGGGTGACTAGATGTAGAAAGCAGAGAGAAGAAAAACCAAAGCTGCGGACTGAGTGGAAAAACTGATTTCCCTTTTCCCCCTCCCCCTCCCTTCCAAAGACAAGAATACCTGCTCACAAGTTGCGCCTAACGAAGGAACAGAAGCAACAAGAGACTCGCTATACTTAGCTTTCAGCCGCCACAGGCAGTATTGGCTGTGGCTGCTACGGTGGATGCACAATGTGCATGGCTGCTGAGTACGCTGAGCTTGAGGTAATTCAACCCTCTTGTCGCAGGAGCTCTACCGTTATTCCAGAACTGCCGGCGATGGTTTCGCACCGACTAGGAAAGCTGACGGCGGACGGCCTTGAAGGCTTGTGATTCGGCGAGGCCCCGATGGCTGCACAATTGCCAAACAAGGAGGATTCGACAACACGTCTCCCTTCAGCCTTGTCCCCAGCCAATACGAGGCCCGCAGTGTCTGGGGGCCCTGGGGGCTCTGCTGGTTTCTCCTCCCCCGCTGTTCCTGGCTCTCATCGCGCGGCAGGCCCTAGAAGAATCTGAAGCGGCCCGCGTACAGCATCTTGGTCCCCGGTGCCCACTCGGACCCAGTCTATTCAAGCGCAAGGGCCGCGTTCTCGAAATGCTTGTTCCCAACCGCCGAGTCCACTTGGCTATTGCAGCAGACGAGAGCACTGTAACAAAGACGTGCATCTTGTTATAATAAGTCGATGGACGGAGGGGTCACAATTCCCAGTCTGTCTGCCTTCTTTTCAAGCATGCTTCAATATCCTCGACTGTTTTCGGCGGCGTCGTTTCCTTTTCCCATAGGGCTCTGGTAGTTCTTGCAATTACCGCTCTATTCGTGTTTTTGGTCTTCTTCCCTGTCTTCCTGTTTGACTCTGCCCATATTATTTCAGCTCTGTTCATTTCCCTCCATTCTTGAGTTCATTGTTCGTATTACATACCTTTCGAGTTCGCCGGCGTGCTCTTGTTCTCGGTTCTTTTGGTGTGCAGTCTCTTGCTTGTCTTGCAGCGACCAGACACTTTGATCACACTGCATAACAAACCACTCGGAGAGCAGCCTTTAATAGTCGATTCTCAACCGCATCGGCGTCCATGTGTAGGACCTGGAGTCGTTTTCCTTGGCAATCACTGCTCTGTTCTTTTACAAGATACCCATTTGGCTTTTCCATTCGATACATCGGCCTCTGTCCGACCTAATTTTGGCAACATCTGCACCGGGCCCAAGCCACGTGCATGCTTTGTCTGCAACTCGGATCACATCACACAACATATTCTTCAGCAGCGGTTCGTGGATCGTGGAGAAGTGACAGCTTTGAATGAGTTGATTTGCTGAGACGCTGGTGTTCGACTTTTGATATCTCAAGCGGTGTGACACAATCAGAGTGCGGTGGTGGTGTTGGTTGTTGTTTGGTAAGTCAAGCCAAGAAAGCCACCCCCCCCCCCAAAAAGTCTCATCCCCAGTTTTCTGCCAAAGGGTTCCACGACAGATTGCCATCAGGGATCCATCGCGATATCGCCGTCAAGGTCCGGTGCAGGGCGAAACGAGATGCAGCTTTGAATCTGGATGGGGTCTTTGCTATGTCCGAGATATTAACGAACGGCGTTGTCGGGTTTTCTACAGTTACTTTGACTCCTGATATCTAGGTTCTCACGAAGAGATATTTTCTATCCAACTTCCTTCCTGTTATTCCATTCTTTGGCACATCTTCAACGTTGAGCGAACGAGACAGCATCCCCCCCCCCTCCTGACGCACGACTTGCATTACTCTGTACCACTTTCGGCCAGCGGACCTTGCGTCGTGCATCTTTTCCTGCACGCACAGAAGCTTCGCGAAGAACGCAGCTCTACAGAGTTGCAAGCGAGCAAGCGGCTGAATTGGAATCTGTTCTCTTGATCATCATCAGCAGCAGCAGCAGCAGCTATCGAGGTCGTGCCAAAGAGCGACCCTGATCGACGATTTTCCAAGGTCATTAGACGGCAAGGTTTACATCTTGGGAAGGCCACTAAGACAGGCTCAGTTTTGGACCACTTTAGACTCCAAGCAGCCGCCGGTTTTGCCAGAAAAGGTCCGAGTCCGAGGTACCTGGTACACGCAGGTGCACAAAACGAGCAGCCAGCACACCACAGCGATCGAGGCGCCGTTGCAGGTCCACTCCTGTCAAACAGCCCCTGTTTCCGCCGTACCGGTCCTGGCAGCCTCGGGCTTCGCAGCCAAAAACACGCTCAATCTCCAGCGCACGGGGCCCAGGGGGTTTCGTAGCCCAGCTTGCTTGTACCGGATACTTGGTGTGGGATCGTCTCTGCTTCCAAGAGGCTATCTGAGTGCTTGCACACCACTGTCGTTGTTGTCTCGAGTCGTGGCTATCGAAGCGACTTCAAAGGACAAGATCCAGCTTTCTGCGATTCTCATCATCACTTGGACTCGTCTCCAAGTCCTTACCGCAGTATGTCTCTGGCCACTTTCCTGCCTTGTTGCTGATGCTCGCCCTTCCTCGGGTGTGCAGATCCCGGCTTGCCCAGACGATTGTTCATTACAAGCATACTGACGATTATAGCACAACCGCATCAAAAGACAGCGCTACGGAGTGAGCCATGTCGGACCAAATACTTTCCCCGACTTCGATCCACCCGGCGCTGAGTGCCACCAGTCACACGCCGCTGGGGGCTGCTGATGGATTTAACACTACTTGCTCCTCCGCCTCCCTGCACCAGTTCATTGAGCGTCCGCGAACTTCTTCCTCCTGTTCCTCTGGCACAGACTCTGCCAGCTTTTCCTCTCCTTCTTTCCCTTCTTCTTCTTCTTCTTCTTCAAGAGACCGACGCCCTTCGCTGCAGGCTCTGCCATTCTCCTCTTCTTTGGCCTCTCATCCTGCGCCGCCAGCACTCGTGATACCCAACCTGGACGACTTCAAGCCTTCCACTATCCGCCATGTCGACCAGAACCAACATCAACACGTCTCGCTTGCAGCTGCTCTCGTAAGCGGTACCGCCTCCGATCATCCAGAGTCCATGTCCCACCACACCCAGAGCCATCATCGGGACTCCCGCTCTATCGAGTCGGTCCCGCGTCAGACCCTCATCAAGGCACTTGCTTCATCCGTTGCCCGGAACCACAAACCCTCAGCGCTTCAGTTGCCCGGCATGTCCGGCCACCCCGCCACCAACGCTACCGCCGTTAGGGCCGGTACTACTGCCGCTGTCCCCGACCGGGCCGTTGCATCATCCGCGCAGCTGTGCGACGCGCTCAACGATCTCGCTCTCCGCTCGAATGCCGCATCATCATCATCCACAGCCACAACGACAAACACTACCAATCTCTCCGCAGCCGCCGCTACTCTCCCCACTACCCAGACCCCCATCACAGCGCTTCCCGCTCTCCCTGCGCTCCAGTCTCCTTGCTTCTACCACCAACGCTTTGATGGCATCGTCGATATTGACAAGGTGCTCGAGGAAATCAAGAATGACGAATGGATGTCACACTCACGCCTGGTGCAGACTGCCACAGGCGTCCGCGAGGTGTCCAAGCAACTGCAGCGTCGGCCCATCAAGCGCGCCGTGCGCAATGTCATGATTGTCACCAAGGCCCGTGACAACACGCTTGTCGTACTGACGCGCGAGCTGGCACAGTGGCTCATGCAGACCCCTCGCTACGGCTCCGATTTGGGCGTCAACGTCTTTGTCGATGCCAAGCTGCGCGGGTCCAAGCGCTTCGACGCCGCTGGCTTGGTTGCCGAGAACCCGCGCTACCAACACATGCTCAAGTACTGGACCCCGGATCTGTGCTGGAGCCAGCCCGAGAAGTTCGATCTTGTGCTGACCCTAGGTGGCGACGGCACGGTGCTCTTCACCTCGTGGCTCTTCCAGCGCATCGTGCCGCCTGTTCTGTCCTTCAGTCTTGGCAGCCTAGGTTTCCTGACGACGTTTGAATATGAGCGCTTCCGCGCCCACCTTAACCGCGTCATGGGTGACGATGGCATGAAGATCAACCTGCGGATGCGCTTCACGTGCACCGTATACCGCGACGGAACCTTGGGCCGCGAGGTCGAAGAAGGCGAGCAGTTTGAAGTGCTCAACGAGCTCGTCATTGACCGCGGCCCATCGCCCTACGTCTCGAACCTGGAGCTGTATGGCGACAACGAGCTCTTGACGGTTGTGCAGGCTGATGGCTGCATCTTCTCCACGCCAACTGGTATGTTTTTTTTTTTTCTTCGTGATGAATGATAACTAACTCTTCTCGTTTCCACCCATATAGGTTCAACAGCCTACTCCCTGTCAGCAGGCGGCTCCCTCGTCCACCCAGACATCCCGGCCATCCTCCTTACCCCCATCTGCCCACACACCCTCTCCTTCCGCCCCATGGTCCTCTCCGATACCATGCTCCTCCGCGTCTCCGTTCCGCGCGGCTCCCGCGCAACCGCCTACTGCGCCTTCGACGGCAAGGGCCGCATCGAGCTCCGCCAGGGCGACTGCGTCACCATCACCGCATCGCAGTACCCCTTCCCGACCGTCACACGCACCGACACCGAGTGGTTTGACTCCGTGTCTCGTACGCTGCGCTGGAACACCCGCGCTGCGACGCAAAAGGCCTTTGATGTCTCGTCTGCCGTTTCTGGTGGTGGCGGCGTGGACTGCATAACACCTGCAAGCAGCGGGAATGGCTGTTACGACGAGGATGAATCATGCTGGGATATCGACACGGATAGCGCTTGCTATGCAAGTGAGGAAGGCAGCGCGAGCGCAAGTCCGTTGAGGAGACAGATGAGTCTGTTGGGTATGTAAGGAAAGAGAGAAAGGAGAGTCTGTCTCTTTGTCTGATGGTCGGGAGTTTTGCACGGGCGTTTGCGGAGTATTTGCCTCATTCCATACTGCGGGGAACTTGATGATTTCCCCTTTTCCTCTTTTTGGTTCAAAAACCTGTTATCTTGTCTTCCACCAGATTCTTTATTTCTTCTACATTTTCGATCCCATTCAGGCACGTACAGAAGAAGCGTTGGCTGGTTTCAAGAACTATACACACACACACATATATATAGATATATATATATCAACAACTAAACATATAAGCAAACAAGACAGAGCTCACATATGCCGACATGAAAAACACGGGACATGGGATACATAGATCAAGAGAGATAGTGGATTGTGCAAAGAAGATACTCGAGGTACATATAGCTGAACAGATAGGCAAAATACATATCCAGTGCCTTCATGGTATAAAAGCAACAGCAGTAAACAATATGGGCTCACCAGGTTTCCTATCTAAATAGACAGTCAAGAGACTTGTGTTTGGACATGGATGATATCAATGTCCATGGCAATTTTGATGTTCAATGAATCAAGCCCATTGACCGGAGCCAGGGCCGAGCAATGACTACATGCAGACATAACCAACAAATACATATATATAAATATATATGTTGATATTTAGTACAATATTCACACCCTTTGTTTATTTCCCATCTCTCGAATATCACATCTTTATCACAACTACGATAACGTGTGAATTCCCTTCTTCCTATTTTGATATATATATGTCGTCCATCCGCCTTACCTATTGCGCCCTGCTGCATGAATGTAAATGTAAAGTGTACGTACATCTTGACTAGGTACTTCTTTCTATCCAGAACCGCGTTTTCCTTCTGACTTCTTATTTTATTTTTCCTTTCCTTTTTTCCCTTTTCATGTCACCCGAAATTCGAAGCCTGCCCAACCACTGTCTCTCTTTGCTTTTCTTTTGTTTTTGTTTTCCTCGCATCTTTATATTCAATAAAAACCTCCCTCTGTGTCAGGCCACCTACCGCCAATGACCTTGGCTCAACGCCAACAGCCCAGCAATAGCACTAGCTGCGCCCTTCTTACTAGGGCTGACTTCGCCACGCATGAACCTTTCGACTTCATCGTCCGTCACCTCGTTGCGTTCTGGAGGGTGGTGGCCGTGTTCCTCGTCAGAAGAAGAGACGTGCATCTCGACAACATTGTCCTCGAAGATCGCAATAGGCAACTCGCCCTTCTTGCGCCTGGCTGCTGGTGCTGTGCTCGAACGACCAAGCATTCCCCGGTTCATGCCATCCTGCAGCACACGCCGGCGTCCATTTTGCGTGGAGAGGCTCTTTGACGTGGGCGCAGACGGCAGAGGCCGACGACCACCTCCAGGCTGTAATCCACGAAAGACAGAGGGTTTGCCAGGGCTCCAATTCTCCTTGTCGGAGTCGTGGCCGCCCGAAGAGACCAACATGGACATCTTGACCTTCTTCAAGTCGTCCTCTTCATCCACCCCCTCATCATTCCGCCGCACAATGATCTCGTTTGCCGTCATGTTCATAAAGTTGTTCTGCAAGCGAGCCACGCTGCTCGAGGCTCGACCAAGCTTGGGCTTCTTGGCATGTTGTTGCTGTTGCTGGTGGTGATGATGCGCATTGTGTCGAGCATTGCGCTTGTTGCTGTTTGGTTGAAGAGCGTTTCCGTTGAGATTCAGGGCAGGTGAGTGAGCGTTGGAGCTTAATGTGCGCAAGAGACTGATGGCAGCGATTGCGGACCCTGAAGACTCGCGCTCCGCATAGGTCGTCAACTCATCACGAAGCTCTACGCTATTGGCCTCACAAGCTAGTTCCCACAGGTGCACGTCGCGCGAACGGCTGCGATACAGTCGCGGGTGTAGGCGAGGCTGTGGCTGCTGCAAAACATGGGATTGTGCAGTGGGTGTGTCAGTTGCCTCGAGAGAAGCTGTGAGTGTGGAAATCGGCGGCAAGGTGATGGAGCCTGCTACACTGTGACTGCGGTGCTGGTGAGGTCGATCAAGTGGAACCGAGTTCTCGGACAAGGCTGTCGGGGATAGGCGAGGCGGTGACGGCTGAGGAATCAATTCAGCCTTACCCTCCATGGACATGGATAGCCGGAACTTGGACGATTGGGGCGGCGGAAGCACAGGATGCGTGGAGGCCGATGAGGGGCGCGGAGCGGGCATAAACTCATGCCTGCAATTATTGTTAGCTTAGAAGGTGAAAGGAACAATCGGACAAAATGTCATTCCGATGAAACTCATACCTGTACGAATCTGGACTTTGACGGTGCGGTTGCAAAGCAGTACCAGCGTGTAGCCTGCTTGCAAAGTAGCCGACCGAATTGGAGCGGTAAAGCTGAGGCGCGTGGCCAGCGGTGACTTCAACCGGCTGAGAGGAAGATGGCCCGCCAGGTGTTCCCACAGACACCGCAGACTGTCTTCGAATGTCGTGTACCTCGGTCGGCTCGACCGCATGTTCCATGGCTTCTGGGCGGGGATGCGCAATGTCGGCACGTGGAGATGCGTCGTGTGTGTCTGCTACAGAGCGTAGTGGAACTGGAGAGTTGTGGGCGGCCGGGAGGCCAGACCCGGGTGGCACGTTGACCGTGTACGGGGCAGCGGCATGCGATTCGGGAAGAACTTGCATGCTGCCGTACTGCAGCGCAGCAATTTCCTGTGGAGAGAGAGGTCGTGACTTGCGCCTGTCATTTTGGCGGCGGTTCTGAAACCATATCTACAATGGAGGAGTACATGGAGTTAGTCTGGAAGCTAGAAATGTCCAAGTGGCCGCATCGCGCGTGTGGTCGAGGCTCTGGCGGTTGCATCTGAGAGTCGTCGTACCTGGACCTCCTTCTCGTTGAGCGAGACGCGCTTGACGATGTCAAGACGCGCCGCCTTGTCGGGTTTGGGATTGGCATTGTAGGCAGCCTCGAGGATGGCCTTGTCCTTTGCACTGCGCACCGAGCATTTTGACTGTCAGTTTAGATTGAAGAGCGCACCATCTGAAGCTGGCGTCGGACGAGGCGCGTCCAGAGAACACAAAACAAGTCACATACGCGGTCCTCTTCCTCTTGCCCTTGGGGTGTCGCTCAGAAGCATTGCTCTGGAAGGAAGAGTCTGGATCGGTCCTGTCCTGGCTCTCGGCGCAGTGCACTGTCGATTCTTGGGTGCTGCGCGGCGAGCTCGAGATGTGCGTGCTCGAGTCGCTATGTTGTTGCGAGCTAGCTGGGTGCGCAGCTGGCGATGGAGGCTGACTCGACATGGTAGGCGGGCGATGGATGGGCGATGGACGGGTGATGGACGAGCTACTGCAGAGCAGGCTATCGCGACAAGAGACGAGAAGACGAGGAGACGAGAAGACGAGAGAAGCAAAGCAGCAAAGCAAAGCAAGCAGACGAGGCCTTGAGCAAACAATCACAGTCGCGGTCGCGGTCGCTGTTCTCTCAACTAATACATGCTCCTTGGAAGAGGTGAGGAAGAGGGGGCCTCAAGCACGTGAAAAGCAGTCGCGACGACTACAATGTAGGACGAGGAGAGGAATGCGCAGCCTGGCCCAAGAGACACGGACGCAAAGAGACGAGGGGTTTCTTGGCTGACTTTGAAGTGACTGACGACGATGTGAGATGCGAGGTCGACAAATTTGGAGCCGTGAGCCGCGTCCTGCTTGCTGGGCGAACAGCGCAGCAAAAGCGCCCAAGCTCTGGGCCAGCCCTGTCAACCTAGACGAGACGCAGCACGCTCCTACCCTGGGCAAGCACTGATGCTGGTGGAGACGCGTGCGCGCATACTAACTGGCAAAATACCCGGGTACTTGCTGTGGCCGGGGGCGGGGCCAGCGCTCTAGACCCAATCAGCGCGATGGGGAGGGGCCCAACGCTTCCCCTTTTGGAAAGTGGAGTTGCTCTCAGCGTGTAGCTCCAGGTGCTCTGGAGCTGTGCAGGCTCCGTCCAGACGTCCTTCTCGAATCTTGACGCGCCGCTTGCTGACACGAACATCCCAGTCGCCGTCCCGGGTTCAGATGTTGCAGGGCTCCGTCAATTTATTTCCTCTCCATCTTTCCTTTGCCCCTCCAAAGCCCCCTCTCTCTCGTATCTCCTCTCTGGCGCTGCTTTTGCTTGCTCCTGCAACCACTTTGGCTTATAAGGTTAATAACGCATCATTCAAATGCCCAGGTGGTACATGGTACCTGTTCGTTCGGGCCTCATTCTTGCTTGTATATTCAATGATAACAAACATGGTCGCTGTCGTCGCTTGATTTTCAAGAACCACACCAAGCTGTCTAGTCGCCACGTCAATGCCTCTCACCTAAGCTAACTCTATTCCTCATTCACTTACTCACCCACCCACTCAACTTGTCCATTCAATTTTTTTCTTTCGTCTTTCTGTTTTCTTCCCCTCCGCTGAGACATTGTCTGGCCCGTTGTCCCCAACTTGTTTGTGGCCCGTCTCCACCAGGAATGAGCTGTCAATCTCACCTGCAGCTGCACGAATGCCATGCCGCCAGCCCTCTCGTCGAATTCTGTCGCACGCCATGTCCAGTGATATCATACACGCCGAACTCCCTCTTTCGCTTCCTATAAGTGGCCATTAGACCAAAGACGGCCTCAACGGCCATCGTCCTCCATTAATGCCCATTTTAATCACACCTACATACATACACACCGCACGCCCAGAGAGCATAGACTCCAAAGGAATGCAGAGAGAAAATGTCACCTCGGTCATGTCTCGTAATGCAGATCCCACCCCAACGCCGCGACCACAAGAAACAAAGCAGAACAGACTGCCGCTCTGGTCGTTCCAAGTAATAAAAGTTGAAGAAAGCAAAGAAAAATAAACGGTGGTAGTCGCATGCCCGAGAAATGTCTGCGCGGAGAGGTGGCATACAAAGAAAGAACCCGGCTTGGCTCCCGTAACCTGTTGCAGCTGGTTTTCTGTGGTTTGCTGTTGTTACTGCCGATGCTTCGCACATAAGGCGCTTTTCATCCTTCTTGCTGTTATTCCGGCTAGCCCTTCCGGCTATCCGCGCTCTTTCGGTTCTCATCAATGTCGTCGAGGAGCTCCGTCGGGTTGCGGATGTCCACCCATACGGCGTGGCGTGCATCGCCTCCACGTGCTCCCACGGTCACCCACACGTGCTTCGTAACCACCTCAATGTGCTTGGTCTGCCTTGCGCCTTCCCACCTGAGCCGGCCTTCACGACTCATGTCGCTCCTGCCAATTCCGCCGTTCCTCACCCATTCCTTGACGATTTGATGCATGAACTTGACCTTGTCACGGAACCCATTAGCATCAGGAATACCCTGCGATTCCGTGCGAATCTCGGGTCGGTAGCGACCAGCCTGGCTCGCTGCCAGCGAGGTCGTGTTGGATAAGGTAAAGTTGAGCAGCGTTTGCAGAGGGTAACTCAAGACTGCGCGGTTGTCGAGGGAAGACTCGTCAAGCTCTCCTGTTTCGGCAAGATTGAGCGCAGCCTCCTCGGAGAGATGCCAAAAGTGGCACCACTTGCCAGTCGGGTCGAGTACAACCTTGGTGTGGTCGGGAAAGTTGAACTATCAGCTGGATTAGCAACGATACCACTTTCCGCCCATATCCTCCCGTCATACCTGGATATGTCCATCACAAAAGTACCACACGCCGACGTCTCCAAACCTCTGATAAAAGGTGACTAGATCGGCAGGCTCCCCCGTACTTGGTGCAAACATGTCGATATCCTTGGGATCCCGTGCATATTGAAGCATGTAATTCGCAAACTTTTTCCAGAGAACAATTCTTTCCCGCTTTCGGTGCGACCACAAGTCGCGCCCCGGCCCAAGCTTGCTACAGGTGCCATCTGGGTTCACCGCAACCCTAAATTCTTTAGGGTTCACAGCAGATCGACTGACACCCTCTTCGCCATGAAGCTCGTAAAAGTAGATGGTGTTGGCCATGGGGACGATTTGTTGCCGATCAGGATACGTAGGGTCATGTCTTCGTGAAATATGCTTTTCCGTGCCGTGAACAAGTAGGTAGGTTGGCGGGAGTACAGCATCCTCATCCCCCAAGGGACCCACAACATGATTTAATATGCATCCTGCGCTGCCATCATTGAGAATGTAGCCTATGCCGAACTTATTACTATAATCGACCCATTTGACGACTACTTTGGGAACCTCTGGCTCCTTGTCTTGCGTCGAGACGTAAGCTTGTGAGCGTGCCTTCAGAGCTCTCTCAAGCTCGGCTTCCAGCCTCCGAACCCTATACAAGACCATGTCTGGTCGAGTATCGTTCAGCTGCTCCACCACCTCATTCGGACCAAAGAGCGTTGTCAATTTCGATTCGGCAGGTTCATCGTCGGCAAGGAGCTCCTTGAGGATATCGACACTCTCCTTCGGTCTCGACTTTGGGACCGATAGGTTCGTTACAATTGATCTTGTGGGTGGTTGCGTTCTGGTTATCCGAATAGGCGCACGAGTGACTTTCTCATGACCTTGGACCGACAGTGCGCCGCTAGTCGTCATGGGTTTCTCCCTTATTGCAACACTATTTCGACCACTCACTGGCCTAGATGGTGCGGTGCTCATAGATGGTTGAGTTTGAGATGAGGTTACGACGCTTTTGGGCTTGTTTGCAGCCCTCTGCTGAGCTGCAAAGCTCTGAGGCGGTGCCCGTAAAAGTCCAGAAGAGGTCTTGGTCGTCAGCGGTACTTCAACGGTGAGTGATCCGGTTTTACTGCCGTGGTTCGAGGCCAACCCGGCTCCCTTGAGTGCGTGTCTTTCCCGGCGAATCTCTCTGTATGGCCGATACACAAGATCTGGAGCCAGAGGAATTTTCGGGGTCAAGCCATGCTTCTCCTCTGACGCAATCTCCTTCCAAATCGCCAACTTAATCACTCGAGGCTCTTGGTGCCAAGGCCCAATGTTGCACTCAGCGCACAATTTCCGGAGATTCTTTGTAGACAGATCGCGCAGCTTGGGCTGGTCGCAAGCATCGTAGAAGATCTCTTGATGAGGAGCAGTCTCTCTGAGCTTTGGAGAGATGTCTGCCTGGGCGGGTACGTATCCAGATGTGAAGAAAGGGTGTTGCACTATGAGGTCGGGATCCGGTCTCTTATCTGCATCGACAAGCATCGAGGACACCACCATCTTGGCTTCTGGGCTGATGATGCGCTTTTCGTCCGATGGCCAATCGTATTCTCGTTCGCGTGCACGTCGGTAAATCTCATCTGTGGTTGATGACTGGAACGGAGGCTTCGTTGTCAGCATGGCAAATCTGGAATACTGTTAGTACACCTCAAGCTCAACAAACCACTATAGATAAGATTTGAGGAAGAGAGAAAAGTAAACGAACATGATGATCCCAAGACTCCATATGTCAACCATGTGGTCGTGGCCGCTCCTGCCCTTCTGAAGAATCTCGGGCGCGATGTAATTTGGCGTCCCGCACAGTGTCGTCCTTCTGATCGTGTGCATGTCATTTCCAGTCACTACAAGAGCAGCTAGACCGAAATCGCCAACCTTGGCGTTCATATGCTTGTCCAGAAAGATGTTGCCCATTTTTAAGTCTCGGTGAATGATGCCTTTTTCGTGCATGTACTTGATCGCGCCGGCTATTTGTATGGTGTAGAAACGCACCTCGGCCTCTGTCAGGCCCTTTCTCTTCTTGACCATCTCCATGAGCGAACCGTTTGAGCAGAGTTCCAGGGTGAGGTAGGTGCAATTCTCAAAAGTAAAGGCGCGGTGGAACTGGACAATGTTTTGATGCTCTATCTTGGAATGAATCTGCAACTCGGTTTGAAACTACATGGCGTGTTAGTACACTCAATGTCCGTATGTCGCGCTGGGGGCGGGACGGACCTTTTGTTGCATTTTCAGCGCCATTTGGCTTTTGACGATCTTGAGAGCATATCTCTTGCCAGTGTCGGCAAGTTTGGCATCGTAGCATATGGCAAAGCCGCCCTTGCCCAGCAATTTGCCCACATAGTAAACAGCGCCATTTTTGCGATCGGAGCTTGGCGGTTCCGTAACTTCAGATGGCGGAGGGGGCGGGTGATCCTTCTCTTTGCTAGCTTTGAGCTGTGCTGCGGCCTTTGCCTTGAGATCTGTAGTGCGCTTCGGAAGGGCATTGGCATCTCGAGGGGACAAAGCCTCCACTTCATTGCCGCCTTTGGCAGCCATGACAATGGAGTTGTCTTCGCTTGATATCCAGTTTTAGAGGTCGGTTGGTTTGGTGGCAGCTTCAAATCACTGCAGGAAGCGCTATCAGGGGGGGGGGGAGCAATGGCTGAAGCAATGTCAGAGTCGAAAATAGAGTCTCGGGAGGCAGGACTGCAAGGTTCCCGGGGGGGATGCCGTCCCTCCTGCCAATACTTCGTCGCCGTAGCTGCAGGAAGCTTGGTCAGTTATTGTGGAGGGATTATCATGCCGGTAAGTGGATGGTCTGCAATATCGATTCGAACGACTGCAAAGTAAGGGTGTTTCAGGGCGTTGCGTGTTGTGAAGGTTGATAGAGGGTTTCCAACGCGGCAGCAATAGGCGGGATGTTGTTGGATGTGGCTGGGCAACAGCATGCCCCGTAATTGTGCAAACTGCAGCGTCCAGAATTCATTTGGGAAAGTATGAACTTACGAGCAGAGAGCGAGAAGGGATGGCAAGTGACAGCAGCAAGTGCGCAGCAGCAAGGCTCCTCGAGAGGGGGGAAAGACCGAGGAGCCGTTGTCATGGCCCAAGGCGTGGTGTGGTGGTCAAAGGCAAAGCGCAGCCTCGAAATCGGCTTTTCGCTGGAAGACGCAGAAGCTTGTTGTCTCATTTCCCGGGCAACAGGATTGCTGGGGGTCTTGGCGCCATGTCAGATGCAGAAAACTGTTGGACAATGCACTATAGTGCTTGGCTACAGCCCTACTATAACCAACTCATGTACCTAGGTACTCGGTACAGAACAGCATGCAGCAGCACAGTAGTGCAGGTTGCTAGCAGCTGTCACGGCTCTGCTAGCCAGCCCTCAGGTACCCACTTGCAGCCATTGGTGCAGCGTTGGAATTTGAGCCTTTGGGACATGATTGGCACCAACGACATCATTTGGATTTGGCACGAAGAAACAGCACAGGCTCCCGACTGTCTTGCACAGAAAGCCATACCTTGCTGCTCCTTGCTGCCAGACCAGTGCTGATTGCCCTCCAGGAACGTGTCTCTTCCATGCGAATGAGGCACCGTGACTGCCGTCCGACATCGACCTGAACGGGACCTCCGGAGCGAACACCCCCACCCCCGCCTCTATTCCGGCCTGTGGCCTTCTTCCCAAACAACCACATCTTCAGCATACACATCATGGTTCCCCTGCCTCTGTTTAAGCTTGCGTCTTTATTTGTTAGACATGTGTCCAAATATGGAGCGGTAGGAGCGCCAAACACCATTCGGCCATCGAGTGCGATCATGCTGACTAGGAAGATTAGAATCGCATCAAGGCGCAAGCCCACGACCACCCACGTTTCCGAGCCTTTGCAGCGAAATATGGCCAGATGATACATCAGTTGAATATGCGATTGAATGTGGCCTTGTTGAGGAATTCCGAAGCAGAACTCAGAGCAAAAGAAAAAGCCGAAGCACCTACAGTCAAGACGAAAGAGCAATTGGAGAAAGAAGAGCAATTAAGAGCAAAATATGGCGTGCTGCCCAAGGACTCGCATCCGTCAAAGATAATTCGGGGCATAAGTGTTTGGAAACGAAGGTTCAAACCTCTGCCCGAAGCCAAAGCAGTCGATCTCTTTGCAGATGTCACTGGGGACAGCTTCATTCTGTTCGTCGCTGCCGTGCTCATCATCTACGAGACGTGGCGTTCATCAAGTAAACCGGATGCCAACAAGGAGAAGATTGAGGCTCTCACGAAGAGGTTTGAAGAGCTACAGCAAAAGGATCAACAGCACGAAGAGGAGGGAAAACGGCAGCGAAGTAGGATTCTGCAGCTTGAAGAGGTTCTAAGAAACTACAAGGACCCTACGACGAAGCGACCATTACTCCCGTCAGCAACTCCAGCTTGATACTTGTGAGCTGGAGTCGGCTTGACGGCTCATGGATGGCACATATAGAAGCGCTGCTTTCAGACTAAACGCAAATTCGCGAGGAATCTCGACGGTCTAGAAATACTGACAACCTGTGGCAGAAACTCCCAGGTTATATACCACGAGGTGCTTCTGCTGTTCATCCGAAGCGATACTGCTCTTGAAGAGCGGCTATTCTTAAAGAAATTCAGCAACGATCAGACTAAGTCTGGTCAACTCCAACGCCAAAGAAACGCCGGCTTAATCCCCTGATTACATCCCAGAATCTCCACTCTAGAAAGTCCACGGCAAAGCTCGAGGATTCAGGAGATCAGGTGAGCATGAGGTGTTCACGAACCATAGAAAGATCAACCACGAGCTTCTCGTATATTATATTGCTACGGATTAATGCCGGACAAGAGACTATGAACATGAAGCTAGATACTGGATAGACTACCCGGCCAACCCAAGCACTTTAGTATACAGCCCAATTTCTCGCATTCTACCCGTCAAGTGAGAAATACCCCTTCACGCTCTCACCAGGACCAAGAAGATATGCGTATCTGCAAGTCTACACCTAGACACTCTATAAACCTTTCTCAAGCGCCTTGTGGAGTGTCAGACCCCTTGCGACATGGTGAAGCCCTGACATTTGAGCACGAGGCAGTTTCAACCTTCCGGGTTGTGTATGAGTCAGATATACAGCACTTTATACCTAACATCTAAATAGTGAAAGGGAAGGTGCGAGGTACTGATCACCGCAAGGTAAGGACGCCAGCTCCCTGGGTAAAGACATATTGATACAGTACGGTGCCTTTTGAGGCTGCAACTACTTAAATGGAGGAAAAGGCTTCATTCGGGACAATTCTTTCCGTTTGAAACTCCGCACCCAGAAGTGTATGTCCAAAAACCTACATGCGAATTATAAAGCAAGGTTAAACAAAGCTGCAGAAACTGTGTATGCGCCACACTTCCAAAGTTGTGATTGAGATACCTCCCATCGTACGGTCGCAACCCATTGCAGAATCATCGACAAGCGGCCGCATCCAGAATGTTTTGCACAACTCTTCGCAAACGTAAGCAATGGGCGCCGGCAGTCCCTGGCCTGCTGCAATTTGACAAGATGAGATTCAGAGGTATGCTCTAGACCGGACCGGGATCGTTGACACACCAGTCACCAATGGACAGAAGACATGGCTCACCCACCCGCAGAGAGCAAGCTGGACACGCACGACGTGAATCTGCCTCTGCCCAGCATCAGCCCAGGCCAGCGCTACCTGCGCTTTGTTCTGCTCTCGAACACTGATGGAGACTCAGCCTACAAGCACCAGCGCGTAGAGCGGCTCTATCACCTGTCAGCAGGAAGTGACACCGCCATCATTTGGCTGTTCGGTGATAATGGAGACGGTCCCTTGTCTTACGCACAATTCCAGATCGAGTGCGCACTCCCGTCATAGCTGCTTCATGTCCAAAGTACTGATGTGGATAGTGATAGACTGACGGACAAGTTTGATATTCCACTTGTCCCTTTGCAAAGTATCGAGGACCTGCCGCTTGTACTCTCTCGGTTCCACCGAGCTTTTCTCAAGGCAGATTTGTTCACTCGACAAACTCGAGCTCAACCAACAAGCACTGGTCCAATTGAAGCATTGCTTCCGTACAGCACGGTCTCGCCCCCTCTCAGTGAGCACAAGGTGCATATTCTCAGTGATGTGACCGTAAGCTTTGCAGATCTCGTCAACATGGTGAGTTCCAAGGAGGGAAGGGCCGAAGTCGCACGATACTTGGAGCAAGGAGATGCAGACCGCATCATTGAGTTTTGGTCCCGTGAGTGCTTTTTTCATCAAGGCTATAAATAGGGAGACGATGTCCAAGGCCCTTGTTTACAGTCACGCCAAGCCTACTCTGGGAGCTGAACTTGACCGAGTAAACAGTCTTCTCGAAGAGTTGATTGGAGCGAGACATATTCTGGCGCAGCGGATGCTGTCCCCGATGAATTCTTTGGCCGGGAGGCCCATAGCGTAGCTCCGCCTTTGATGTATTGTCGACGACGATAGGCTGCAGCAGGGTATGAAGTAAGTCGTCAAAATAAGATATCACACCGCAATCCCGTCAAGAAGGTGGTTCATGGCACCAGTATGACCGGGGTTGATGATATCGATTTGATTCTGGGCCACCTTCTTGGTCGTCAACCGATTCTGTAGCTATTTTAAGGACAATTTTTACTGACCATGTCGTCCAACATCCAATAGTGTCAGAGGTCCACCACAATGCATAATCTTCGCGTGCGATCAATGTCCAATTGTGGATGGACACCCAAGCGAGCAGTGAACTGCTGTTCGGCCGACCAACCCTCGCATTAGAGGGTGATGCTCTATGAATGGTCCATGTAAGTGTCGTTCTGTTGTAGGAGGCTTGAGACAGACAGGTTCGAGCACTCTATCACTCTGTTTCCTCACCATCACCACACTGAGGGCTTCTCTTTGAATTGTCCAGCCATACCGAAGATCCCACTCCAGAAGAAAAGCCCTTGAAACAGCAATGAAGCGATTGATAGTGAATCTCAAAATTGACAAAAAGCGGCCCAACCAGGGTCAACCCCATGATCTTATAGAATCAGGCATGTCATTGAACGAGTTATAAATAGCAGTGCATGAGTACATGCTGCATTTTATCTTTTCGGCCTTGCATGTACATGGTTGTATTGGCTGTAACGTCACGGCCTAATGATCTTCACCCATTCCTACGTCCCGCGAAGCTGTATGATCTAGAAGGTCCTGTATTATGATTCTTGCAACGAGTTGCGTGGTTACCTCTTCGAAACTAGCCTATGGATGTCGAACTTACCTTGATGGGTACAAGGCAAAAGCAACGCTATTTTGCCAACGCACGCCCCAGCTGGCAGGTGGTTGGGACTCGGGAAAAGAAGCACTCAATGCCGCTTCAGACTTACCAAAGATGCCAAAGGTAGACGTGATTCGCATCATTAGCAATCGGTTTGTCTGAGCTTAACGTACACGGATTGCTCAAAGACACATCGTTGGTCTGACGACATATTTGCCATGAAAACAAAGGACGAGATGGAGCTCCCCGCCCAGATGCGATCACACTGATATCCAACGCGAAGCCTATTATCAATCAGATAGCGTGGAATACATCGACTCACCCACGGTCACTGGCATGAGTGCTGAGTCTTTTCAAGGTTCCTACCGATCGCGATTCAACCGTGCCAAGTAAGCAACGTCGTCTAGCAAGAAGAGGATGAGTACTTTGGCACAGTGCTTATGGTGGCAGCCACATGGTACGTAGCAATTCTGCAGTGACGACTCGCGGTCACTTTGCAGAGTGCATGAAAGCGAAGAAGAAAGAGATGAGGTTGAGCATCCAGCACTAATTGGCCCAAGGCCTGGGTGGATGCTTCGGTACGGAGGTACGAGCGAGAGCGAGAGGCACACACTCCCAGAAACGGTCCCCAAGCCGCTGCAGCGCTGCATACCCCACTTGATTACTCGCGCTCATGTGCCAATTAGCGTTGTGCTGCAAGCGCTTTGGCGGGCTCTGATCCATGGCGCCCTCCCAGAACCGTTGCCTCTTTGAACTACCCCCCAGCCCCTTGTGCTTGAGTACTCAGGCAAGCGTGTGTTGTATTGTCGACAGCCGACCGGGGAGGGGGTGGGCTGTGGTTTCCAAGATCTTTTTCTGCACGATTCGGGCATTCGCCTCTGACAGATGTCAAAGAAAGGGAGAGAGAATTGAGGGGATTCTTCCAAACTTCTTTGACGCGTGCCCTGTCCAGTAACACATGTGGAAGATTGGCGGGCTGTCTGGAGCAGATTGTGTCATGTACGTTTATGCTCGTCCATATTGCGCGGTCTAGCAGAGTTGTTGTACGTGCCTAGTGATGGGCAAGGACCCGCGTATTGATCATGCTGAGCAGTTCCAGCGCCGGCATATATTGTGTAATCTTTGTGGGCTTCATTTTGGTACTACTCACTATCACGAGCGTTACAGTGCTGCTTATGTGAATATATAAGCGTAGGCACAGCACATGTGGGCGGTCTACCCTTTGGGTCTCTTGTCATACTTGGATCTTCTGATGCTTCCTCTGCAGCCAGACAGAGTAAATGGAACCTGGATTTGAGTTTGCCATTGTGAAGATACCAAGATTTATCCCCTGAGCAATGCCACTGACAAGCGCTGTGTCTTGAGAAGCGGCTCAAGTTTGCTTGGCTCAAGTGCAGCCCGTTCTTCGTATGATCGCCAGTCGCACCGAGTAGCAGCACTCTCTGTTCTTCCGTACATGTACAATGATACCGGACTGACCAGATTGATGAATGAGGCCCGAGAGAGATTGTCTGGAGTGCACGAAATTAGACTTTTACGACGTTGGAATGAACGTGGATGGACGAGTTTGTCTGGTGAAAGAGTCGGAGATTCGAGCACCCTGACAGGCAGTACCTCGGTACTACCCAAGATATCCAAGCAGATTCCCGCGCAACAGAATTGGGCGCTTATAGCTTGCAAGCCTTTGCATCCTTGGCATCACCACGTTGCACGAGGCCATTGCGTCTAGCGGTGATGCAGAGCTGTATCAGGACCAAGAACCCACCGCCTAAAGTCCTTGCAAAGACAGGAAACAGAGCAGAGTGCAGGTTCGCATCTCTGCTATCGGGGCTGGGTGGGTCTGTTGCGAACAAAGAGGGTGTCGGCGACGGCCAAACTACCTCTCACTAAAAAAGGCCCTTGGCCGGCCTTTGTTCCATGCAAAGCAATCGAAGTCGCAGCCCTGGCCCTAACCCTGGTCGACCCCACGAATGGCCACAGGCAGCCCGCCACTTGGTTGGGCCAGCGCCATCTCTGTAGCCGCCAGGCTGCGGACCCACTTTGCTGTGCCTTCGCGTGCACTCGCCCAATCAAGCCAATCAAGGCTGCTAACCATGGCTTGCCGCTGCCCGTCACATTTGGACCTTTGGAAACTCTTTGCCTTGGCAATATCGATGTCGGACGTCGGCACGTCCAATCAACGCCCAATCCTGCTTGCCGCTGTGGCTAAAACGGCGTGTCAGCAGCCTCGACCGCTCTGGTCATTGGGGTTGCTTCGATCCTGCTGGGTTTGTTGCCGGGACCGAGAGATGGGCCAAGTGCCCAGCGGTGGCAGGACAGCAAGACAGCCGGGCAGCAAGCAGCGAGCAGCAAGTCAGCAAGCAATTCGAACAGCATCGTGGCTGTGACCAAGACCACGACCACGACCACATTCATGAGCCTGATCCTGACCACGTCCACGGCCAAGACCATGACTGGCAAAATTGAATGAGGCCCAGGCCGCCCGCAGCCAACCCTCTACTCTTCTTCTTGCTCGGTTCCGTTCGATCCCCGCTCAGCAGCATTGTCCAAAACACTCAGTTCCCCGCTGGGGCGCTATCGACGTTAGTCTCTTCACCTCTTGGAAGGATTCATTCGCAGATGGCATGTTGTCGTGACTGACTGGGCCCCAGATAGAGCAGTGGGCCTTTGGTCGTGCTCGCCCACCCACCCGTGAGACAATGAGACCAAGATACAGGCTCAATATACAAGAGTACTTGCGGTACCTTGCAACGCAACCCCGGCCATCCACCTTTTTCTCTTTTCGGGTCGTGGCATGCAGGTCGAGGTAACTCCAGCATGCCGTACATGCAGCGTGCATGCTATGTACACACCTTTTGGCGAGACCCACACGACGCCGCCGCTCATAACTTACATGTCCCGCTCTTGCTGTACGAAGATGAAGCTTCTCTCTTTACATTTGCTACTTCCGCCCCGGCCTGTTCTACAACAACTCAGCACTACCGATCTTCCATACCATCATCAATGGAAATAGTAGCATCACTCGTGGCCAACTCTATCACAGTCATCTGAACTCACAACTCGTCACTCACCACTTGGCTGCATCCAACGGGCATCAAGTAAGAAATGCCAAATTTCCCTACGACTTACAAACACGCAAACCCACGCAGACAAGGAAGCAGAGTAAAGATCAGTCCACCAACAGTCGCCGGCCTCGCTTTCAGGATACAACCTCCAGCTGTGATCTCCACGAAAATCCCGTCTATTGGACCCGGCTTGATGCTGCTCGAATGCCAGCCCTCATCATAGACCGCATTTCAAGAACCTGGATCTCGGACGCGGATCTTTCACTATCAGCTCAGAGACATTCAATACTCTCCTCGCAATCCATACTCAACCATCTCAACGCCCCTCGGTCCGGGCTTGTGCCCACGGGGCATCGACCACAAAGCCTATCTCGCCAACAAGCGATATAGCCTGGCCTGGTTCCGCGATACCGTTTCGGTGCGGAATTTATTGCTCTCCATTCCGTGTTGTGTTTGAGAGGCCAGTAGCGTCAACACCCTGCATTCAGAGATCGACGATACTTGCACAACTGCACTCTTTGGAGCGAGTCCGGTCACTCGTCCTTTGGTGTCTGCCTCTTTTGTACTCTTAATCGACTATCACAGCATTTGTTTTCCTTTCCCTTTTCATTGCGACTCATCTTCTCATTGGTTCTTGGTTCTTGTATTGCGAAGCAGCAGCATTGTTTGTTTATCATCATTATTTTACGATCATATTGCATCTGAGCTTCCTTTTATCGACTATTATCAGAACAAGTGGGAGCAATCTAAGGAAGATACTTTGAAGAAGAATTGGACAGGAGAAAAAGCATCGGCCTTCAAAACAGCGCAGCAGGTGGCTATTTGCATTTTTCAAGATGGGCAGACTTATCAAAAACCACTGGGCCAGATTGATTATCCTGACGGCAGGAGCCTGTAAGTTGAAACCTGCCTGCATACGTTGTGGAAGACGAAAAGATACTGTCAGACTAGAGTGACTAACCAAGCTTCACATTCATAACAGACCAAGTTGGCGCAGCGATTGAGGGCTTCTTTTGGCCCAAGGTCTTTTGGGACTTTGCCACCAAGACGCTGGACCTAGCCGTAAAACCACTTCCTTTACTGCAAATCATCAACCTGGTCCTTGGACTCTGGATGATGGCATGGGAGTGGCCGCTGTCATTTATTGCTGGCTCGACCATCCACCGCAGCTTCGAAGCCCGTCTGGCAATTTTACCCCTCGCGGCCCTGGCAGCCGTCTTGTTGTACCAAGGCACAAATGCGGCGCTTTACTACCTCATTGCCATGGTGGTTGAGTTTTGGGCATATTCCGAAGGCGAGGTGAGTCCACGACCTACCCTCATTTTCATTGTTCATGTTTTATTATAAGAAAACCTTGAAGTGACCGCTGACATGATCTCCAGATAATATGTGCTAAACCATGGACATTACCACAACAAGGTGCCTCGAGGATGAATGCATAAACATAGGAATGATCAAACGAGATAGCCACCCCCGCCCTTTCAAAAAACAAACCAAAAAACCATCCGGAAACGATCTAGCGCTCATGTTGCTCCTTCTCTCGCGAAGCAGTATCCTGTACATACCTATCGCCAAAAGCTAGTTATTCAGCTCACTGTTCACAAATCATTGCATACACCTTGTGCCATGCGACTATAGCGCTTCTTCGCGCCCGCCATCATTTGCCGAGTGACACTCCAATCTCTGCCTCTATCTTCGATTTGATGAAGTGTTCGAACTAGCTACTCGACTTCCAATGAAGACAAGCAGAATATGGCTGGAATTCGAAATGATACAAGCAGCATCACTGGGCTGTCTAGCCATGGTCGCTTCATCGATGGCCATGCAAGAGGGAAACAAAAAGTCGGCCTCTTCATAGGCCATCATGTCAGAAGGAAGGTATGTGATCGAGGCGGTTCAGATAGGATGGGATGGCGATGGCCAAGCCAGAATTCGGTAACCCTACGTCAGCAGTGTGCATGCGGTCGTGGATCGAAGTATATTCAGAATTTGTCAGGAGAAGAGCTGAATTGTTGATACTATTTATCGACACCAGGTGAAGCAAGAGAGTGAGGAATTGGGAAGAGGGGAGTCTAGGCTATCCCAGCCAATCACCCAGTCAGACAGATGGCCAAACAGCCACTCAACCGGGAAAACTTCCGAAGTCGTGATGATTTTCAAAAGTCAACTGTTTCAGGCGTGTTTTGTTTTCGTATTTTCATTTTTATTACCATCTAGCGATCTGAACATGCATTTTCATGAGAGGTATAATGGAAGACCATTCACAGAGGCTAAGCTAATGATGTTCTATAAATCTACGATGTGATTTTGAAGTGTTGAACTGAGTCGGGTCGGATCAATGGGTCACCTCTCTCGCGTCTCGTGCATCGTGCCATCGCCTACCCAAAGTTGATTGCGTCCTCTACGGTAAACACTAGGCTGCTATGCCTGCTCTCGAGCTACAACCGTTGTTTGACGTTACTTACCTGGTATATGACTCTAGGTACCAGAGTGACGCTGAAATGGGCAAGTACGTTGGCAGGGGGCTCAGCAGGACTGTTTGTTCACTGCTGAATTGCTTACCTGACTGCTTGGCTGTTTGCTTGCTGACACTCCGCGATACACTGCGCTCAGCTCACAACAAGGGAAAGAGGAAGGAAGATAGAGTGTATGCTTTGAATCGGAGGAGCGGGCACGTTAGACTAATATATTATCAGAACTTAGAAGGAACTATATTGCGGTCTGGGCTTCGAAAACGAGGGAGCTCTTGGATAAGCGAGGTTATATATCGCTATAAACGCGGCATAAGCCTTCCGAATGAGGTGGCTATCTGACCTTTGTACCGTCCTGGTCGCTATCAACTATAAGTCTTGCCAGCCAAGTAGTACAAATACTCAGACTCAATCAATATTCTAGTTGACAACCACACGCAGCAGTATCTGGATACAATTGCACTCTGCAGCTCGATGCACGTAACAATTAAAACGAGGACCGTAGAGTTCATCACAATCCGAGAAATCGGCTAGAGAGAATCCGAGTTGCAGAACCAGACATGCTATAGAGAGCGGGTATATAAGGCGTGGAAACCTATTCGAGCAGCGAGTGTTTGGTGTGTGTATATATGTCTGTGACTGATGTTTGATACAACCGCTAGCCGCCGCCGCCGCCGCCGCGGCTGCCAAGTTGACCACCAACATCAATGTTCAGCGGTAAAAGAAGCGGGAGGGGGGGAGCAACCGAGCAACACATTCGGAGCGGCATATAGGTAAAATTACAAGCGCCGGGCTGGCGATCAAACCTGGGGGTTTTTTTTTTTTTAGTCAGGTATGTAAAGAGCATTAGTGGCCAAGACCCGAGAATGGAAACACATCGCGAGCCTTATTGAATCATGGCTTTCTTTACCACAATGCCGGGAATGCGTTTGGTATTTGACGGGTTTAAAGTTTGATCTAGTTGCACGATGTCTCTGACACGGTATTCACGATTTCATCCTACTCAGAACCTTGCCACTTTACTGTACCGTGCTCTCCGGCTGAAGTGGGCAACGCTGGTACCAAGGGTGTGCTCGGTTCGAAGCATATCTGTCTGCTTTTGTTCTCGGAGGCCTGGGTTTACAAATCGTTCCAAACATTTTCACATGGACCATCGCATGATAGGTTTTCTCCATTAGATGTCGAAGATAATGGTCATCTAGTCATTATTTGCTATGTAAAATGATCAAGTGCCTCATCACGCGGTCTCAATCCGTATCGTACACACCATAATTCTTGGCAGAAGTGCCCAACAATAATCCTCCATAAATACCAAACACCAAACCACCATCTTTCTCTTCCTTTTCTTGCTTCTTCCCTCCTTCCTTCCTCCGCATGACTGTGTCACGAACATAATGAATAATGAAGAACCGATTTCTCCAGACAAAAAAAAGTCCAAAAAGACATGCAACACCGGGTATTCGCTAATGGTCACCCACTTAACTACTAATCCAGCGGTCAGTGGCTTATTTAGGGGAGAGCGGACGGGATCCCAAGTTTTCCACTGCCTGTGGCCGCATGTATCTGAGTTTCTTGTCAAGGCATTATACAGCTCGTTACATGCAGTATTGATGAACTTTTACAATCTTAGGATATTCGAAAGACATCAAGGTAGACCTTAATGTCATGGTCCTCGCCCCAAATATAGAAACCCAGCAGAGAACTTGCCAGGGCAATCTCCAGTTGGGTATTCTCGGTAGCTCCAATTGGCTTTGCACAGTCTTACTTTTTCCGTACCCAAGCTAGACAAGCTCAAATCTTGTCGGAGCTGTCAATGTTTCCACGCAAAATCAAGTCTTGACTTTTAAATCCCTTCATTGCAGGTCATACCTGGCTGAACAACGATTCCGAAATTTCTAGCAGCATTCATAATATCAGATGCGCTCCCTAGCTTCGTGCAAATTCACCAAATATCACAAACATAAACAAATGATTGGATGGACTGGTCATTCATATGCTACCTGTCTGCGGCAAAATGGGCCAGCAGTTGCATGATTATAGCCCTATAGGCTGAATAGACCATCCAAACACGATCTTTGCCCCGTGAGATGACATAGCTTCTCGGGATTGTGTCTTGGACCCTTCTCAGTCTCAATCAAAATAGTCCTTCGTAACCTCGTAACTCTCAAAACGCCGAATGTGCTATCAACCCTCCAGTCCCTCCCAGATTGTTCAGACACTGAAGTTCAAATGGGTATCGCTCATACAAAGCCGCCATTTAGTGGGCAGCAAGGGGACCGTTGGAGTCGTTCTTGGGACCCTGACGCTCGGGGAACTGTTTCGTGCGTTGAAAATAACCAGTCAGCCTCTACTTCTTATTGTTATGGATAGATGGTGCCCAGATGCAATCAAGGCAAGGGCAGTATCCTGGACGGAGAAAGGAAGTGTTACGAAGTTCGTGGGAAGGGAAGGGAGATTGGCTGAGCCACTTACCTTGCCGGTGACCTTTTCGCCCTTGGCCAAGATCTTGTCAATCACGTCCTCATCTACAGATGTGCCGAACTCATTCTCAAGCTCCTGCTTCGAGGCAGCGTCCAGCTTGCCTTGTGCGCCTTGCCTATAAAGCAAGTACTCCTGTCAGTCTCTCCCAGATAGACGAAGGTGCAAGAAGAAAAAACACCACAAACAATGAGACTGGAAGGTAAAGAAACTTACTTGTGGGTGATGAAGATCTTGAAGGAGGAGATGAAGTGCGACAGAGCGGGCTTGGAAACGCTCTTGTCCTTGATGCCTTTGACGTACGTCTCGTAGTCGGCAACGTCGTCCACGAAGATGACAAAGTCCTCCTGGGTCTCCTCGCCCTTGTAGTGGATCTTGACTTGCTCGGTAGCGCCCTTCATTTTGAACGTGGTTGTTTAGATAATTGGCTGGGTGCTTGACTTGAGGGTTTTGCGTTGTGTCTTTTTGCGTTGAAGGTTTTGTTGCTTTGATTTGGTGTGCAGTAAGTTATGAATGGAAAGGTGCAGAAATGATCAGCCATGCTTTCTCAGGGCGAAGCTTATATTAAGAACAGAAAGGGGGGAACAGTATGCTGGCCTGGCTGGCAAATGCGTGATACCTACGTCATCGGGGGTATCAAAGCTCTCTTTTGCTCTCGTCCGCCCTGGCAACGAAGAGCTTACAGAATGGCGGGGCAGCCTGGCCCGTCAGCCTGTCAAGCCAGTGTACACTACACACTGACAAGGCAGGTACGATACTGTCATGTTTAGTATACGCTGGTACCGTATTTATGATATGTGGGCAGGTACAGACACGGGAGCGCAATTGCTACGACTTTTGATACAAGGCCCCGCTGTTGGGCTGTAACAGCTCGGCTTCCAAGATTACACTGCCCAGTTCCCCAGGACCCTTGATCCAGAACGCTCTATCGTAACATAATCCACTTGCCTCTGCGCAGTAATGACCACCGCAGCCCGACTGTGCGAAGCACATTCACTTGGTGCCTGGTGGACAAACGTTCCTGCATTCGTCACAGCCGGGAACCGTGGAGCTTCCAGTAGGGGGGCATCCCCTACGTCACTGGTGCTGCGGGGACGCAGGGGTAGCTCTCTGGGCTAAGAAGTTGGCAGCCGCTGCGCACGCGAGCCCTCGCAAGCTGGATGATGCTAGAATCGCCAGCCAACAGCCAACAATTCACAAGCTTCGGCATGAGAAGACGGACACTCCGCACAGTACTGCACGGTGCGGTACTTTTACTATCGTGACTTAATTAACAAGAAACTGTCTGCTTGATGCAGACTTGATCTTTGTAATGCTTGGCCAATGGAAGAATGGCCAAACACCCTACATACTGTATGTGGTGACTCTCTGAGCTGCGCACGCGGCAGCCTTGCGTCAGCCTCATCACCGTTCTGCAATGGCGCATGAGGCTGTCATATGTCGTCTGTCATCCTGCCCATGCAACTGCATTACAACATGCTCTCTCTTCCTTTTCCGTGAAGTGCAAGTCTCAAAACAAACAATTTGACAGCGACACCCATTTTGAAGGCTACTGCAGGAGCTCTATCCCTGCTCTTCCGCCCTTGACACCAACAACCGAGACCGTGACAAAGGGAAATGGGTATAGTAATCATGAAATATGCCGTGCCGTGCCAAATGCAAAAACAAATAAGAAACAAACACAGCCAACGGACCCCCACCTTGAACCTGAACAGAAACGCCGAAAATGCAAGCCTACCGAAAGATTCCACGGAGTCCTTGAGCCACCGTGCCGCGGCGAAGCATATCCATCCGCGACCGCCGGCTTGTCGATGATTTGTCCGTGATTGAGCCCTCAACAGCCCCTGCGGACTTGGGTGGTATATGCTCCGGAGACTTATTGCTGTCGATTTTGGAGAAAGCCCCCGACTTCTTCTTTATACCTTTACCGCTATCCTGCGTGCCCGAGCGTGCAGATATCGCAGAATCCCTCGACTGTAGTGACGGTCGTCGCGTCAATTGCGGCCCGTTCATAGACTTGGCGCGCAACGCTCGAATCGAAGGTGTAGTTGGAGATAGCGTAATTGAGTTGGACTCGAACCCAGACGCGCGCTCACTAAGCTGCCAGGCGCTGGGGCTCTTTGTGATGCGCATCTGCGGGTGAGGGCTGCCTAGCGTCTCTGTGCTGTTGTGAGCGCTGCCACATTCGCCAATCTTGCACGGTGTGCCACTGGATTCTACTCCAAAGGAGACAACGGAATTGCGACATGGCTGAAGCGCGGGCTGTGCAGTCAAAGGCGGTAGTGCCATTGGCTTATCGCGAGGTTTGACTGGTGTCGCCCTTTCGAATGCAGACCCTTCACCTGATTCCTCGTCACTATCTCCCCTAGCTATACTGGCGAGGCTGGGAGAGCGTTTGCTAAACGTGCTGGCAATGCTCGTAACACTCAGTTTACGTATCATGGACTGTGCCGACGAACGGATAAGATGCTCATTTCGAGCCCGCGCTGTTATGCCCGGAAAGGGCAAGACTTCTCGTGTCCAGACGTCCGACAACAGTGCCTCCAATCTGGCTCTGTCGGCTTTTGGTGGTGTTAGCACTGGTACTCGACCTTTAGTCGCGAGAAGAGACTGTGAACGATTGATGGTTGCATTCGCAGACGATAGGAGGTCTTTGTCCAAAGTCGTGTTTCGTACAATCACGTTGCACAAGGGCGATTTAGGACCGACAGTCGTTGCTCGATGAATGGACAAGTTTCGAGCAATAGAGCCTGCACAATATCAGTGTCTGGAGATCACCGTTCGTAATACCTACTTGGGATTGTATAGGACTCACCTTGTTTTCCGAAAACAGTACCTTGGCTTTTCAAGTTTAAGAAGAGGAAGCTGTAAAGATCAGGGGTGTCCTGTTCCTGAGCCTTAACGGCAGAGCCGTCGTTCAGCCGCGACCGCCACTCGTCCTCTTCTTTCGAGGTGCATGCAGTCAGCATCATCTCGTACAAGTGACAGTCGCACTCAAAAACGATCTTCCATGAAAACGGCGCAGTGTGGCATTGCAATCCTGATATCGAGTTAGCGGCATTGCAGGGACTATGAAGAGGACAGAATACTTACCTCGGCCGTTGTCTACTGCCTCGACCTTGACTTGGTTGAGTGGGATGCACGCTTGCAATGTGTAAATTTGATCGGCTTTGCTCGCACTGGCCAGGCACAGCCATTCCTTGTAAAGAAGCGTCACCATGTACTGTCCCTGCACTCTATCTTTTGTCTGCCAACAGGCATAGAGTGCGCCACAGAGCTCCACGTGACCGAAGGAGCGAACGCGGTTTTTGGACGCAGCATCGAGTCGCGCATCCGGAAAAACAAGTCGGTCCTGGAGCAGCCACGTCTTTTCCAAGACCGTTCTCACTAGTGCATCGTCTGTTGCGCGATTGATCTGCGATGTAGCTTCTCTCAACCGGATCAGTGTATTCTCGATCTCCATGTGCGCATAGGGCGAGTCGACCACAGGTGTGCACTTGAGAAGTTCTGCGAATAGCAGCGGGTACTTGCAGACGCGCTGAATTGGCTTGACTAGCAGATCTCCAATGGTGAGAGCTTGCTTTGACTTGTCCTGATGGTTTCGACTAGCTCCAAGCGACGAGGCAAGTGTCTCGAGGCCCCTCTGATAAGCGTTCCACTGTGGCATAGTTCTGTGAACCAAGGCAACGTCCTTCATCATCATCTCGTACTTGGCCCCGTATTCCTCGTAGATGAAGAAGCGGTGCATCTGTGAAAAACATCAGTAAAATATGGGTAAACAAATCTAAGTGACTGACCTTGTTCGCAAACACCTTGGCAACATCGGCAGCTACATTGGGCTCGGCGATCAGTTCTGTGACATTTGCCAGTGAGGATACGCCTTGCTCGTCCTCAGGAACCGAGTCGAGGCTCCGCATGCGCCGATGGCCATGACCGTGGGATCTTGCTTGCATATTCGGACCTAGATCCCCGAACTCGGAGAATGGGACAGCCCGATGAAGATCGCCGAGGAGCTCTTCGTGTAGATCCACAATGTCGCCCAAGTTCCGATTGATTGAAGAACGTAAACCTTGAGGCATTGTGGGAAGGGATATGAGGATAGTGACGTAAACCTGAAGTAGGAGTTAGCCTGGGTCATCAAGAGGAAGACCAAGTACACTTACGTTCATCAAGAACCTCACGTTTCCAATGTAGCCTTCCTCGGTATGGATGAGCTCCTCCAAGACGCGGCGTCTCTGCAGCGACCGCTCCAAAACCTCCTTGTCGAGGGTAGCTGAAGGCTTGTCCAAGCCAGTGCTGTCTTCTGAGCCTCTGGTACTACTAATCGACGCTCTGCTACTGCATTCGGTATGTGTCGCAGTTCGAGAAGACCGCACACTATTGCGCCTCGACCGGGCAAAGGCGCTTCCACTCGCCAGGCTCACACTGGCCGTCTTGACAGCACCGACAAATCCAAAAGATGAACTCGACGATGACTGACGGTGGTGGCTGTTTCGCTCGCCTCGAACGCGTAAAAAGTTCATTGAGGCGGAATTTTGCAGCCCATGATCAGCTGGGGAAGTCTGTTGTCGGCGGCTGGCGCGTCGGCGGAGCGTTTTCATCCATTTGTGGAAGGGTTTGGAGGGCTGTGCCTCGTCGTCGCGATCTGCGGCGTCCGCCTCCCTCTCGGCTTGAATCGTAGCCATCTGAGTCGTGGAGAACTGAAGATGGATGGGTTCGGCTTCATCCAGCGTGAACCTAATGAGTGCTGGATCAAGTGTGTCCCAGTGTATCCAGTCAATGGGATCGTGTTTTGGCGGACGCAGTGTTATAGACAAGCGAGTTGACTCGTTTTCAAGCTCGTCAAAATCGCAATCGAGGTCGGAGTCAAAGCCATTCGAATTGATGCGGCAAAGTAAGGGAACAGGTGGTGTACCGTCTGGCAACGGTGTGATGAGGACTGAGCCAGTGACAGAGCAGGCCTCTGACTCCTCCGACGCCGAGGAAGCCATAATAAACAACAGACTGGAAAAGGAAAGGAAACCAAAGATTGGTGGGCCATGTGGCACACCAAAGTGTGTTGCCTCCAAAAAAGAAGAAGAAAAAAAACAAGCGTCGAGAAGGCGTCGTCCAAAAAAGAGAAATGGGTTATCGAGGGAGGAGAGGAGGGAGGTTTTGGCGGAGTCAAGGGTGGTGCTCAAAACATCTTGGGGATGGAGCACCAGCGGGGAGTAGAATAATGTAGAACGACGAAATCCTGGAGATGGCCTGACCCGCTGTCCAGAGAGCAGATCAACATTTCTCAAGACCCTCCAAGGAGCTGGTGCCTGTCCTCGAGATATTGCAGAGAGCAACAGCAGAGTGTGCTGAGGCAAGGGCCTTCGGTACACCGATGGCAGGTGCAACTGGCAATTCACGGAGAGCAGACTACTGCTCAGCACCTCTCTCACATGCTGCTGGACTGCTGGACTACTTTGGAGACTTGGCCAGGATGTGTAAACCGATATATAAAACAAAGGACAAAGAAACATAAGAGAAAGTAAGAAGAAAGACACACAGACCAGACAGGTCTTTGACGACGAGGCGCTGGGCACAGCTTTGTACGCTCCTCATCCCCGCAAATACAGAGTACGAGCAGGCAACTCGGAACGCTTTCGCACGATCAAGAGTCGTACCGCTTAACCTTGTTGCGGAAGCCATCCATGCTTCTATGGAGACTCTGCGAGCCTCGCACCTAAAACCGTACAAGCATTCCGCTAACCCATACGACTTCATCGTTGACATGACCCAGCTGAGCGCAGTTGCTCGAGGCTCTCCTTTGGGGACTTGCACGGATGCAGCCAGAGCTGTCGATCGCCGCGTGGATGACGTCTCACTGGGCTGACAAGCTTAGCCAGCGCTGGGGACGACCAGATACAAAGTGGGATGGTAGGCAAATGGACAGCTGTCGCAGCTTGTCTCAATTGATGAATGACGTTGTGTCCGCGTAGAAATTGCCATAGGATATTGCTATGCCGGCGAGGTCGAATTGTGAAGATCGCAATAAATGCCATGGCCGGTCCGGTTTCCCTGCATGATTTGCCAGAACCGAGAGTTGATCACGAACGCTCATCGTCCAGCCCACTTACTGCAATGTTTCGCACGGAGCCCTGGAGATCGTTTGTTCCTTTGGTCCTGAGCTACGGAGCTCCGGACTGTCAATTGCTACGGCGGGCTTGCGATATTCAAATCTTGAAGGCAGGGAGGAAGTCGAAAGCGGCAGGGGAGGCTGCAGGTCCTGTCTAATCCGTCGAAATACTCTATTCGGCGTACAGTAGCTTCGCATGCGGAGAACGGCCAAACTGTTTCTCCAAATGAGAGAAAAGGTATCTAGGTACATGGAGAGTGACCTAGGTACTTGAGAATGTCCAGATGCTTCAGATGCCTAGGGAGCTGCGGATACCCCGCATATCTAATCTACCCCTCCGCAATCTAGCTCGTTGCTCCCTTCTTTTTGGAGCCAGCCTCGCGACAAACGCGTAATGGCGGTTGACTGATTGTCAGCGCCGTCACTTCCTCTTTGCAGCCCTATTGTTCAGAGAATGCCACCTCCTGCAAGATACACGCTGTCTCGGCTCGGGGCTTACCGCTGAAAAGAAAGCATCATAAAAGATGAACAATCTCCACGCACCCACGGTTCCTTCGGGGCCGACGACCGCAAGGGCTACCAATGGCGGCGCGGCGCATCTGTCCTTCACAGAGCTGCAGCGCAAGAAGGAGAATATGGAATCAGAGCTCAAAGCCTTGAGCAGCGTGCTCGACTCGGTAAGAGATTCTTGCAGTACTGCTTCTGTCACCTGCGTACCAGCCAGCCACCCATCGGAGAAACTGACTAACATCGACTTCCACTTGCACCCAGCACGGCGTCGACATGAACACGAACCTGCTCACAGCCGACGGCTTCCCTCGCTCTGACATTGATGTTGCGCAAAGTACGGATCGTCCACATTTGCTTTCTCTTTGATGATACCAAGTTGTGTTATGGATATGAGCCTTGGCTGACTTTCATCTCATTGGAGTCCGCACCACCCGCGCACGCATTATTCACCTGCGAAACGATTACAAAGACCTCATGAGCAAGATCGAGAAGCACCTTCACGAACACTTTGCGAGCCTGGCTGAGCATCTCAACGACGACGACACTACCGCACCTGTCGCTGCCGCCGCCTCGGAAGCTCCATTGCGCGACTACATACCCGAAGCACTCGACGAGCCGTTTGCCAAGGTCAACACCGTTGCAGACAATAGCCCTGCAGCTACAGCAGGTCTGCAAGCCGGCGACTTGGTTCGCAACTTTGGCTGGGTGAACATATCAAATCACGATGGGCTCAAAAAGGTTGCCGAGTGTGTTCAGGGCAACGAAGATGTAAGCTGGTACATAAGGCCTCAATGTAATGCTCTCACAGCTGACATCATCATCGCAGCGTAATGTTCTTGTCAAGGTGTCCAGAATGAGTGCTGCGCCCTCGCAGCGAGAGTTACAACTAACATTGGTGCCGCGGCGTAACTGGGGTGGAAGAGGGCTTCTGGGATGTCACATCCTGCCACTATGAACACAGTGATTTGCAGCCAAAGCTAGAGCACGAAATTACGAACAGAGTGAAACAAAAAGCAGTGCATATGGGGCCGGTAACACTGGACTACGGATGACTTAAACCAGAGAAAATAATTTCGTCAAGCCCAAGCTCATCAATGTATATGATCAAAGCCCGTAACTTTCTCTCAATGAAACTCGTACATGATGCTGGAACAGAACCTGTCAATATCAAGTCACTTAAAACATGACAGAGAAGCATCCATGCTTAAGAAGACTGTCTGGTACGACGAAAACCGCAAAGAATATAAAATAACTCTCAAAAACAACTCTACCACGCCAAGCTGTTACTCTGACGTGATGCCTCATCAATCACAATGATTCCAGAATCAGTTGTATCCAATGACCGATGGTGACTATGAATAAAAGTCCTTAGTACGCAGCTTTTACCCACGTACCGATATGTTCTCCAACCTATTGCAGCATCAGCAGCAGCATCAGCCGGCCAGCCAGCCAGCCAGCAAAAACTGCCAGAACTGCAGTACTTTCCATCTGCCGTCCTTGTCCCATCTGCCATCCCAGCAAGACAAAGGGGATCGCCGGGTGCTCTAGCAACCAGTCAGAGTGGATCCCAAAAACAACAAATGAGGGGCATCGTACAGGGGACAACCCGTTGACATCATGGCAAATTTTGAAAGTGGCCATGCGCGGCCTCTGTGAGCCTCGCCGCGGCTTGACTTGGGCAATTCTGCCCAAGTTCTTACGGGAGTATGTTTTGTCTGCATGATGACAGACAGATGGTCAGCCGTATTGGCTGCTAGATGATTACCGTCACACACTACCGGCGGGCTACGCTGTCTACGCACAGGATGAAAGCTCTGTCGCGTTTGGAACAGCCTCGGGTGCCAAGTTGACAAATCCCGCTATCATTTTTGGGTTGTGAATCTAGCTAAAAAGTTGCGCCTAAGTGCAGAAGATAGGCGCAGAGAGTTTCTTCTACCGAACGCGAAAGGGGGGGGGGGATGCTGTATCAAATTCAGACCGCTGGGAGAACCTCCCGCCCTTTCCAGCCGGCCATTAATGCACCGCTCGTGTGCGTCCTCGCCCTTTCCAGTAATCCATCGTGAGCTTCATCAACGTAATCTGTCCCTTCGTCTCCACTAGCCTATATGTATGTGTCGCTGTTCCCCAAGCAAGATGCCGTCGGTGTTCAAGGAGAGAACCATGAAAATCTATCCACCACGTGATGCCTTTTTGAGTGATTGACCTTCGGACGTCGTGGCCCACTTTACAGGTCATTGTCGTCGTCCTCATCGGGCAGAGGCATAGCGGCGGCCTCCTTCATCTCGTTCTCGTACTGAGCCAGGAGAGCCTCGTCGACCTGAGCAGTGGGAGGAGCAAGAGCAGGGGCGGCGACGAATTCCTGTTCATTGGCATTAGTACGCAATACAACATGAGCGTGAAAGAGATGCATTGAAAGCTCACCAGAGCAGGGTTGCCAACGAGCTTGCGGGCGAGCCAGAGGAAAGGCTTCTCGAAGTTGTAGTTGGACTTGGCAGAGATGTCGTAGTACTGCAGGTTCTTCTTGCGGTGGAAAGTGATGGTCTTGGCCTTCACCTTGCGCTCCTTAACATCGACCTTGTTGCCGCAAAGCACGATGGGAATGTTCTCGCACACACGGACGAGGTCACCTGAAGATCGGTTAGCTCCTTGCAACTGTGACAGAGGGGCAAAATAAGTGCGTTTCGCGAAACATACGGTGCCAGTTGGGAACGTTCTTGTAGGTAATACGGGAGGTGACATCGAACATGATGATACCGCACTGGCCGTTGATGTAGTAGCCATCGCGCAGACCACCAAACTTCTCCTGACCAGCAGTGTCCCAGACGTCGAACTGGATCTGGCCGTAGTTCTATACAAGAGAATCGAGGTTAGTGGGGGCGTTCGACTTGCGGGAGATCGATAAAGGAGGACTGACGGTGGTGAATCCAAGAGGGTGGACCTCGACACCGAGGGTGGCCATGTACTTCTTCTCGAATTCGCCTGTCAAGTGGCGCTTGACGAAGGTGGTCTGTTACATCGCAGGATGCGCGTTAGTTGAGGCTCCTGAGATGATCGCATCGGTCGAGCCCTTGGTCATTGGCAGCAGCAGTATAGGCATTGCCCTTGCATGCTGAATGGGGGAGCTGACCGCAGGCTGAACTGGACCTTGGGTAAACCATAATGACGACTGAAGGGTGGAACATACCTTTCCGGTACCACCATCGCCAACAAGGACGAGCTTGAAGGTGGGAGTCTGACTCTCGGCCATGATTGAGATGGGTTGATGGGTTGTAGAGAGGGGGTGAAAAGATGTGCCAGTATTGGAGGAGGTTGTCGGAGTGATGTATGTATTGGAAATGCCTGGAAGTGGGGGGCTGGTGGGCCGTCGTCAGTGGTCTGCAAAGCTGGAACGAGACAAAGCCTGGTTTGGGCTGGCTTGCTGCTGGACTGTCGGTGGGGGGATGCGTCAAGTCAAGCACGCTGTTCGATGGCAGGGCCAGGAAGTGAGGCAGGTTTGGGTTAGAAATCGCGGGTGCAAACGAACCTTCACGGGCGGGTATCAAAGGGCAAAAAGGAAAGGCAGTGATGGTCTCTACTGCGAGGAAGTGGCTTGGTTTGAATCGGGTTGCAACGGTTTGGGCCAGGAAAGATTGTTGTCTTGAGGCGGCGAGCTTTTGGCGACAGGGACTGCTGCCGAACCTCAGCGAAAACTTGCAACAATGCCCCACCTTTCCACGTGACTCAGGCTGTGAAGTCCATTGAGCTCAGGCTGCGACAATCCGGCTTCCCGTTCTTTGACCGTCAGGTTATCGACTGTACTATGTAACAAACATTACCTTTCGGATTGCTAAGCATCAATACTCATCATATAAATATGTTCAGGAACGCTACGGAAGCCGTTGGGTGGCATCTTTATTAGGCCTCAGAGCAGGCTTACCGATGCCTAACAATGGCCTGCCTAGCTGGGCTTCTATCTCGGGCCATTTGGAAGTGCCACAAGGGGAGTACCAGGTGTTACACTGTTGATAAAAAGCTCCATTTCCTGCCTGGGGATTTCCTGTTGCCGTCAGCCCTCGTCAGCCCTTGACTTTGACGATACAGTGTCCCAGCGCTTACAAGTACCTCAATTATAATGACCCAACGTCGTCAACGACCTCAAGTGGCAATGTTGGGCTCGAGATCCACCCATCCATCAAACAATCCAACAATCCGTTACAGCGATAGTGTTATAACTCTAATTTCAGGCACCTGCCTCTCTGAAAAGGGAAAGCATTGTTCCTTCGGAAAAGAATAAATAAATGAGTCACCGTAAGCCAGTCCACTGCTGTTGAGTTATTGCACTCTTTCAACTTACTTGCTTATTCCATCAGCGCGTAATGAGCCAAGGGATGGCTCCTTTCTCGGGTCATTGTGTGCAGTACTGAAATTATGTTCGGCGCGTTCGAGTGCCAGCGCTGTCCATAATCCTGTTGCCTATAGTGAGTGGGAGTGTGATGACATTCGCAATTTTGGGCTTGAGACCAAAACTCTCTGTATCTGTTCAAGGTCGCCTCAGAATAAAGTACTAAATACCCAAATGTCCAAGCACAAGCCAGAAGCGAAGTCTGTAGAATGGATATTTATCATAACATACCAGTCCGTGCTTGATAGTTTATGACAGTAGGCATTGTTACTAAGTACCTAGGATGCTCCAGCAACACTGCTCAGAACCCGATGGCCATGTACACCCTGAGATCTTTTTGTCCTTCTACTGAGAACATCAAGATTTTCAGGGCTCTAAAGCATATACTTATCTCTGTTATGGGGGGAAAAAAGAAGAAGAAGAAAAAGAAGAAGAACAAGAAGAAGAACAAGATGTATATACTGATAAATTTGGCAATGTCTGTTAGTCCTGTAAACATCCCACCTTGAAGCTATGCAATCAATCATCGTCGTCTTCCAAGAAACACAAAAAAGTACTACCACTCCAATCACCCCTTCACCTCCCTGACCCCAGTTTTTTGTCCAACACCGAAAAAGAAATCAAAGAAGCCCATGGAAGAAACACGGAAATACAACGTGCCCGCCAGGAGGGTAATAATCTAAGAAACAAAGGAAGAAGAGAAACGAAGCCCCGAGTCGAAATAGGGAAACCGCATGCTCCCATGGTTGACAGTGGTGATGGTTGTGGATGGAGCCTCCAAGTCCATTACCATCTCCCCGAATTATGATTCCTCTTTTCCCTCCATGCTCCATCACATTATTACACAACTTTCATCCTTGGCCGTCGCTTTCTTCTTCAGATTCGCGTTTCTCGGAGGCGCAACCTCCATAGGCGTTCCGCCGCTAGCAGCCGCGCGAATGGCGTTCAGCCGTTGACGGGCTCGGTCGTCCCCTGCGTCTGCGGCTTTCACATACCACACATTGGCTTCGAGAATGTCTCTTCTACATCCAATGCCCATCTCTGTAAAGTAGCCCACGGCATACTGCGCTTTGACAAATCCTGTGTGTTCCAAATCGTCAATCACAACTCAAACGATGAAGCCAGCCATCAACAGGAAACCAACACGTACCTTGTTCCGCAGACCGCCGGGCCCATTCGTACGCCTCTTCTTCGTCCTTTTCAAGAATTGGCTCAGCTCCAACCATATACCAAGCACACAGTCCCATCATTGCAGCGGCGTGACCCCGTTCAGCTGCTCCAGTGTAGAAATGCACACTCAGGGCTGGATCACGCGGGCAGTTCAGCTTGCCATGTTCGTACGCATCACCCATGCGGAAGTTGGCTTCTGGATGACCAAGATCGGCGGCTTGCGTGAAGAGCTCGGCAGCATATGACGGGTCCTTGAAGATGTCCTCGCCATATCCTGTTTCGTATAGACAACCCAGGTGATACGGTGCTGCATTGTACATGGCATCGGCTGACTCTGTGGCCAATTTAAGCCACTTCAAGCCCTCGCGGTAGCGCTTTTCGCCCAGATCGCCGGAAAGACACGCCTTTCCTAGTCTCGTCATGGCGCCGGGGTGCCTCTTCGACGCTGCGGTCCGCAAGAATTGCACGGCCTTGGCTGGGTCTTTGCGGCAACCCCAGCCAAACTCGTAGCACAGTCCGGTCCGGTAACCAGATTCCGCGTGTCCATGCTTTGCAGCGAGGACAAAAAGAGGAAAGGCAGAGTTGTAATCTTCCTTGCCCTTGCTGAACAATCCGGAAGCGTAGCCATCCGCGAGATAGTACTGAGCGAAAGGATACCCTGCATTGGCAAGCTTTTGCAGAATGGCACGAGCCTCCCTCAGCAACTCATTCGGATCCGACTCCAAGCCTCCATTTGATATGTCAGGGCTGTTGCTGAGTTTGGACGTCTTCTTCTTAGGTTCCGTAACATCTACGCCTTGCTCTTTGGCTGTCGAAATCAGGTAAACCGCGAAGGAGTATTGTATAGACAGGTCGGTTGTCTTCTTGACATTCTGCCTGTACATTTCCAACGTCTTTTGCGAGCTCAACAAAGACGCATTAGATCCCACTGTATTGCGCAGTTGCGAGTTGTCAATGGTCAAGGGCGCCGGTGCAGGTTGCGGGTAAGGGACATTCAGCAGCTCTGCGTATGTAGATTGGCGATTGTCAATGTTGGGCGATCTTCTTGCAAAACTCGAGTGCGTTGAAGGAGCGCGAATGCTAGGACTTCCATGCTGACCCAAAGTACGGCCACGTTCAGAGTGAATAGAGTATGCAGAGGGAGGCCTTGGCATGGAGGATCTCCTTAGATTTGATACAGGCGTAAGATGACGATTCACGAGACCGCCGTTCTCGGATAGGTCGGGTGATGAAACGACGCGGGGATCGTGATGGTTTAGGAGCGTCGGTGTTTGCGGTGCGAATGGCTGGTGGTGATACTGGAGCTGCTCAACTATTTGAGGCTCATTCGCAGGTTCATCGGAAGAGCTCTCGATGGAAACATCGTCCGACTTGCGATGATGGTCATTGTCTTGCTCATTGTTTCCTCCCGAAACCGAGCTGACGCTCGTCGCTATCGACGTTTCTGTCGAAGCTTGAGGGGTTGAGAAACCAGGAGTCGATAGGGAAACCTCAGTCTCCCTGCTATGGCGGCTGTCTCCAGAGTTGACAATCTTACGCTCCTTGCTCTGTCGGTCGACAATCGACTTGACATTGTAACCATCATCCAAGTCTGATCCAATTGCCAAAGCATTAGTGGAGATGGTATTCACCATTTGTATCGTTCCGTTTGGTTGCGAGAAATCCAAGGGCAGGCTCGGTGGTAACCGCTTAGGTGCCTCCATTCGTGGCATGCCGGCTTGAGACGTCGTGTATGAGTGTGAGCCAGAATGTTCTCTGGTTTCCATTGTTGCGCTGGAGGGTTGCGCCCAGTTGTCAGGCTTGAAGTTCATCTTGACGGGGGACACTGGAGACTGGCCAAGCCGCGAGCCATCGGACATGGATATACGCGGCTGCGACTTTTTGGAGCGGACACTCTCAGGTGAGCCCTGTTCGGAGGACCCAATGGGCTTTCTTCGTATGGACATGGAGGCGACTGAGCCATTGCGCGGAGGCGAGGAGTCGAGCGCAGCCATTGCGAACGGTAGCAGGGTGGTCAACCTGATCGAACTTCCTTCTGGGCCACTTTCCGAGGTGCGCTTGCCTCGAGAAGAATCGTGACTGGCACAATGCTATGGTGACGGTTACGTTTGCTCTTTCTGCTGCATTTGATATGTATACGTCTCTTGTTCGCCTGTATTGCTTCTTGCGACTCGTTCCACTGGTTCGGTAGGGCTTATACCCGTGTTGTCTGTTGCAATGGGTCTTTTATTAGCGGCCGTCGTAAGATGCCACCGAGAGGGTCGCTAGCTGTATCGATGCGTTCGAAAAATTCGAATCTGTTGCCGAAAGAGAACCGTGGGTTGGAGAGCCGGGGCTTGGCTGCCTGGGACGTGAAATGATGCTCCCGTGGTGTCCGATGACGAGAACGGTGCCGGCTAGTCTACAAGAGAGGGCGGCGCTGTGAATAATGGAGAGGGCCCGCGAGTGACAGGAAGCGTGGCAGCTGGCAGGAGAATGTCCCCAAAAAAAGACGAAGCGAGAAGGAAGATGACGGAAGTTGGAAGGAGGCCGGCAAGGCTGAGGAGGGCAAGAATCGGAAACGATGACGGCGCGGTGGGAAGGAAACCACACAGTTGACAGGCAGACAGGCTGAAGAGTCTCAGAGGCCCCTTGCCTCGCAGTGTGTATTCGATCGACCGGCTGACGGGTTGGTCTTTGAAGACTGGAGTCCCGTAATTGGAAGGGAGATGGGCGAGAGGGAGAGGAAGCGAGTCCAAGTCCAGGTGCTGACCGAGGCCGGATGGCCTTGGACAACGGGGTACAAGAGCGCAGCCGAGGATTCAATAATCTTGAAAAAGAGTCAAGTGAAAGTGCCACGGCAAGGTACCCCTCCCAGGCTTGCTGCTGGGAAGGCACGGGTCTGGGGGCGACACTTTGGACCCTGGCAGTACCTGGGTGCGCCTTTGGCAGCGGGTTTGGCACTACTGTACAGGGCTGTCCAGGCAAGCCAGGAACCTGTCCAACTGCGCCAGACCACTTTTGCAGCAGGTCGATCGCTGCTCTAGCGTATCCGTCAGAAGGGTCCGCTAGAATGCTACCCCTACCTGCGCACTGGGTGCACGGCAGCAGGCACAAAAAGCAAGGACCTCCCTGGTTGAATCCACCTGCGCTAAATTAAGCCGAGCCAGGATTGAGCTGCCAGCCTACTCTGTGCCAGCCTGCTAAATACTATGTGTATCGAAAAGAAGGGTGTTTGGCCTGACGGACTTTGGCCTGCGGACTCTTGTCTTGGGTTTCAGGACGTTTTTACAAAACGTGGCCGACCGACCTCCACCATGCCCTGTGCAATTGCAATTGTTGGCCTGATCCATCCGTAGCTCACGCCACTTGCGAAAGACCTAAGCGGCAGCTTTGTTGCGGCTCTGGCTCTGGCTCTGTCAGTATCGCCGAGCAAATGTGCCGACCGAGGAACGACGCGGTGGATACGGGGCGTGCTATACGTCCCGTACTGTGTAAGGGCGCTCGTACTGCCACATGTAGGTGAGCATCGGCTCAACGGCAAGGCTGAAAGGGCGGAATCGAGATGTCTAGGATCCGCAGCCGTCTGCCGTCGAGCAGCGAGGAAACCCAACAGGCCAAGTCCCTCTCGCTGCGCTACCTTTTCTGTGGCAGCATGTACGACACAAAGGAAAGTCAGTTCAGAGCCTCGTGTCTGTGCGAGCCCGTGTCCAATGAGTGTGTTACAGTCGCTGATGCCAAGCCTCCGAGCAGGCATTTCTCCAAGCATCGTAGGCGAGCACAACACTGCGCGATCATGGCAGCAGCAAATTTTGGCGCCAAACGAGACAAAGGAAGAAGGAAAGAATCCGGAGCCAGCCGCCATGCCAGTCATATTTCCATCGACGGCTCAGCCGAGCGAGCAGTGTTACAGGAGTCTACAGTGCTCCCAGCATCGGCACCGTAAGCGCCGCGTCAGTGCCCCGGATTTCGGAAAGCTTTGCTCTGCTCCATACCGTTACATGGCCGCAGGAAGAGAGTGATTGCGTTAGCCGCCTCAGCATCGCAAGTTGATCGACAGGTGAGAATACGCAAGGACACGTTTGCGTACGGGCTAAACCGGGTCTCCGAGATCTATCCATAGTTCCAGCGGCGCAGGCAGATAGTAAGCCTCTAGCTCTGCTGCTTTGCGAACGGACACCTCACCCATCTCGGCCCAGGATGACGCCAAAACGCATTCTCAGAGGTGAGGACCCTGGTGTGACATTTGCGGTTCTTGTCAGACTGACTCGGCTCCCGTCATTTGTGCTGTTTGGATTACCATCAGACCAACGGCCTGGGCAGCATGTACGGCAGAATGTTGTACTTACGGACACGCCCTCTGCCTGGCAATCCGCGCTTGAAATTGTGAGCACTTTCCCATGCTGTCATTAGCATCGAGCTGTTTGTGTCCAATAGTGACCTGCCGTCTGGAACAGCTTTACCTCGTACGGTATCTGTTCCACAGGGCGATTGCTCGCAACGGCGTCTTAAACATCTTGATGCTCCCCATACATCAGGCTTCACTTGACCTAAACGAGCTTCGTATATGCTCCTGCGATATGTCTGCATGGGTTTGGGCGGGGCATCTGCATGCACTGTGCAACTCGATAGCCTTATGGATATCAAACATACATCATGAACTTGCGTCCGGACCCAAGGCTGCATAACAACAACCCTTCATGTTGCTAGGCAGGAAATACGATACCAAGCTTAGGAATAACATCTACTTGGAACGTGACTTCTGACTCGAACGGTTTACATGACGTCCCAGGCCTATGCAGTTTTTGGGGGATAAAACGGCTGCTACGGCTCGTTTTCATGGGCTCACAACGAACTGATTGTATAAACAAGTAACAGAGCTTCGTGCAGACTTGTCCACAGATCTGCTGTGTTATGTTGCAGCCGGAACAGAGATGACCTTTCCTGGTACTACTATACATAGCATTGACCGTAAACTTTGTGCCGTTCAAACTGGTCACGCGTGGGTGATCTCATCGAATGTCGTGCCTCCCGGAGGGCTGGAATCTCCCGATACACGAGGTCGGCCCGCTGGGGACTTTTTCTTTCTCAACAGTGGGACATGCTTTCTGCTGTAGCTGTAGTGGCTGCTGTAGGCCTACTAGGCTGCAACACCACCACCGCCAGTTTGTGTTTTTTTTTTGGAGGGGCTTATGGCCAAGCCATTCTTTGGCTTAGCGCCTTCGTATTGCGCTTAACACTTGCATGAGGCACTTCATTTGGGGCTCGTTATTCGCCCCGATGCATCCGTCAAAGTACTGGCAAAGGCTCTTGTGTGTGGCTTTCTGTCAATTTGCTCTCTTTTATCCCGGGGCGTCCTTCTCGCCCGTGAAAAGCTCATTGTGACTTGATTGGGTTACTCACCCCATCCTTGACCACTTCCTCCTTTTTTGCCGCCATCACCTCTCTTCTCCAGTTTGCATAGTCATAATGTGGAACCAGCACAGACCGCTCAATCCTAGACGAGTCATTAATGTACTACAAATGCTCTTCTCATCATCAGACGGACGGAAAAGTGGAATGTGCTTGATGCGGAGAGGGATGGGTGGCTTCTGTTTGGGAGGGGAAATAGGGAGACCGTGCCTTCCCCCCTGCCCACAGCAAAATCACGCATGACGAGCTTCCATGCATGCTTTTGCGACACGAAACAGTAACCATTTTGGTTTGCTTGGGATGGCAAAGTGGTAATAGTCACTTCTTGAATTGCTTGTTCATTGGACAAGACCGGCTCTTTACGACAGTGGGAACGGAGTTGTCGCGTTGTTTAGAATATATTACTTGTTGTCGGGGGCATTTGGTCACTGTGGGCATAATAAAGTAGATCGCTTCTTTGACAAATGGGTCTCTACACGCACAACGCTTCTTTCGAGATCAAGTGCCTAGTTCGTACTCGGTAAGTATCGTACTAGTAGGCCTTGCAGTTCCAAACTAGAAACTAGTGCTGGTTATCTAGGCAAACACAGTGGTACAATCAATGTTACTTGCGTACGGCCCAGCATATGTGAAGTACGGGGTACCAGACAGCTAAAATACTACATGTCATAAGGTAAAGCCTTTCTCCACCACCCTTATTATTCTTCGTCGCGCGCAGTTGGGCAGCTGGGAACAAATCACACAACGACTTAATCACGTTGGCAACAGCCGCTTCCTACTGGACCGTGCAGGGCTGCAGGAGGCGTTCCTGGCGTCGCGTATATGGGCTTTTCTGCGAAAGCAGCCCCCCAGAAGGATTGGCTTGGCTTGGCTTCCTTCACTTCTCTCACAGCTCATATACAATAGCAGTAGGAAGTGGGACATGCAGATGCTATTGACCGTCAAGCGACGCAGGCGACCAGGGACAAGGGGGGTATCCCGTCGATCGGTCGGATGTTCACGCTCAATCTTCTTGCTGACGGGTGTCTATTGATATTTTGGATGACCCCGGTGGAGGCTTGTCATCATCAATGTCACATGGGAGTTTCCAGGGTGCCTTTTGTGTTTGCTGATACAAGTTGATGAAGCTGATGTTATTGATGATCCTACCCATCATCCCAGCCTTGAATGTGCCCTTTTCAACCTCTGCGAGATTTGCAATTTACCCAGGAGCAAATGCCAACGAGATGCCACCCTTTCTGATTTCAAAATCTTACATACGTATATTGAAGGAAACAGTAGCAGTAGTAGGGTTGGTATGTTATTCCCCGGCCGCCGTTCCTGACCATATCGACTATAGCATTGTCGCTTTGTCAGGGAAGGCTGCAGATGCAGGGCCAGGGCATGTACAGCGCCAGTCAGTCAGCAGAAATATGCATAAATAGTCCAGCGCATCTAGACATGATGCTGCATGTTGAGCCTTTTGCGCTACCGCCATCAAGACGAGCCTGGTCGTGGACCCTTGATCTGCTTGTAGGGCACCATTGCACAATATTTTCGCCAATCCTCCCGTCTCCAGCATCGGATCTCTTGGATTGATGGATATTTCTGGGGTTCGTATGCATGCATTTCTGTGGCTGTTAGTGCATCGTGCATTGTATAAACGCGTCTACTAGTGAGTGGGGACTCGAAGCTTTCTAGAACAAGGCGTTATTGCGGAAGAAGGGACAAACGGTCCATGTCTGGGGTCACGAACCGTGCTCGTTCAGGCCTGCAAACATGATTTCAACCGTGGTACTCCGTACAGACCGAGCTCGCTTGTGGCCAAGAATTTGAGAAGCAGACATCAGACATGACTTCTATTCCAAGCAAGTGTTCGTGGACGTGGATACAGTAAAGCAGAGAATGCTTGCCGATAACATGAAAACCAGATCTGTTGTTATTATGTTTGTTAAATAGACCATAGCTCCCAGCCTCGCCATTCTTCCTGTTGGCAGCCAATATTCATGTGGCGTGGTCAGTACCCAAACTTATAGTCCCAGTCTATCTGACCCTGATCCAATTAGAAACGGTCGTTGATCGTATCCAGCGGGAGCAGCAAACTAGCACCAGAGTGGCAATTGTACCCATACAATGCCCTGCCACCCGCAAAGCGCCTCCTTGGCGCGATTTCGAACTTTTGACGTTGGTATGTGTCCCAGGGCAGAGTTCTATAGGCAATTGTGCGGAGTGTCTGGATACTTGCCTCGTAAAGTAGGTCGAAAGAGTCACGGTTTCTAGCCTTAATCATTCAGAGAGAGTATACTTATTTGCTTTCGCAATGTGCTTCATTTTACCACGATTCTCCTTTCCCTCGGACAACAGAACGCAATGACAATGTCCAAGGACGACGCCAGCGGCAGGTAAAAGTACAACCGTCGCGCCAGCGGCTGGTTAGTGCTCAGGGCCAAGAGCATGGACTCCCGGGCGGCCCCGCCTAGACCTTGGGGAATGCAGGCAGGACAGGGATATACCAGCTTTCAGGGGCAAAGAGCCTGGAAATTATGGATGCGAGGTACGACATGCAGAACTGAGGAAGTATCTAAGTATCCAAGTACCCTGAAAATCATGGGGCAGCTGAGTACTATGGTAGAAGCGTGCAGGATCGCATGCAAGTTCCATTTCTCCCACCTTGGGATGCCAATCCACCAGCAGCTCCAGCCCAGTGATTCAGCTGCGTCGCTCGTTTTGCATGTAGCCTTGTTGGTCTTGTCTTCGGCAACGTCGTTGACTGCATCAATTCGGTCCATCGTTTGGCTGCCAGGCCTGCTGTCGTTGAGAATTCCGGATCTGCGTGCTAGGTCACGCCTGCCCCTCTCCCTCTTCTTTTGTTTCTCTTCTGCGCTTGACCTAGTCTCGCCCCCAGCTTTCAACCCCGTTCGCTCGCTTGCTCGCTGCCTCGTTGAGAGACCAGCAGTTCGGGCACCTGCTCTGGTTTGCTCCTGCTCCTGCTCCTGCCACTGTCGCTCGATCCAGCCCTGGCCCTAGCACCTGCTAGTCCTGCCTCCTGCCCTCCGCCGCCGCAAGTACCAGCCATCCCTTGCTAGCCCTGCCCTCAGCGCCTCGAACCCCAAACGCAGCCCGGCTTGCAAGCTGGTGACTGGCTATTCCCACTCTTTTTACCACCTTGGCACTTGGACATATGGGCGCTGACTGACGCACCAAAGACCTCGGTCTTTTACCTTGCGGGATAGCGACCGCTGGAGGTACAATTCTTTGTACGCGACCTGACAATCCACCGTGCCGCTCGCTGGCCCTCGACGAATTGCAGACGTCCATACCGAACTGCTGGGTGCCAACCTGGCTTGTCTCTGGACCCCCTCTTCACTTGTCTTCGACCAACATTGACGAAGGCGACAGCGACTGTGGCGCCGATTGCAAAGGACTTGTGATCATCCTGTGATCCCTTAGCATTGCCCCTGTCCTCACGAAACGATCGAGACCGTCGCCGACCCGCAACGGCCAGGCACTTCGCTCTGGACAGCGCAAGCAGTGAGCCACAAGCCATCGACTCTATCATCTTTCCTCGTTTTTTCAGTACGACTCTTGCATCGTCAGTCTCGTAGTATTCGTGGTGGAAGAGGCCAAATCGCAGCACGTTGCTGCTGTGTCGTGTCCGACTTGCCAGCCGCTTCCTTTACAACGACTTGTCATCCCTCTTGTGCTAGGCACCTTGTAAACAGTTCAGTGAGTGTAGGCCATCATCTTCTATCACACGTTCATATACAGTCTCTCTACACGTTTCACGAACGCTGTGCCTCTCTTGTCCGTCAGCCTTGTGTGCGGTCGACAGTACCAACCTGTCATTTGTACCACCAGTATACTCGTCACAAGTTTGGCTTGTGGCCAGCACCAAAAGCGCATGCCCGGGTTGATGCTTGATCGCGCAAGACAATACCTCTGGTGAAGCTTTGCTTCCCCTGACCATCGCGGGACATTCCTACCGCGCTTCGCTTGGCCAAGAATGCTTTGGGGTTGCGCAAGCTAACTCACAAACCTTGCCAGGACTGGGATCATGTCTCTGCCCGAGAGACCAGGCGGAGGAGCCTCCTACGAGCCGCGAAATGCCTACCGTCATTCCACGCGACGAGAACGTTCACACGATATAGAGGCTACCCATTCATATACTGGTCACGAAGACACCATCCATTCCCGTGGGACCTCTACCGGCTCTTTTGCGACAACAGTTCCAGCCCGCTCTAATGCGACTGCAGACGATGTGCCCCTCTCACCAGACGTCGAAACAGCTATGGACCTGCCTGTCTCGAGAAAGCGAAGTCTGATCAAGCCGGAGCGTAATAGAATTGGCAAAGATCATCCAAACTACCACTACCGTCAACATGCCGCCAACATGCCAACCCGAGCCTCGCGCACGGGAGCTGAGCCAGTATATGAGGGTGTGGACGGAGCAGCATACTTAGGCACGACACGAGAAGAGGCTGTCTCCGGTTCGCATGAGCCCAAGCATAAGCAGAGGAGCAGCGATGAAAGCGGACACAGGGACAAGGATAGCAAGACGAGAAAGCGAGCCAACAGCCGAAAGCACTCTGGCAAGATCTCCAAGAAGAGACAAAAAGCAGACACGGAGCAAATCCGGCCACCTAGTCTGTGGGATATCTATTGCGCCATTCTTACCTTCTGGGCTCCAAACTTCATTCTAAAATGTTTTGGCATAAAATCCAAAGACCAAGCGCGAGCATGGCGCGAAAAGATGGGTCTGCTCAGTATTATTGCGGCGATTATGGCCTTTGTCGGTTTCCTCACCTTTGGCTTCACCAGGACCGTCTGTAGTACCGCCTCGACACGACTTCAAGTCAACACCGTCGGCAGCGGTTACATGATTTTTTTTGGCCAAGCATACGACCTTTCGGGCTCTCACCATCCTGTAGCCGAGGGCATTCCAGCAGAATCAGACGGTGATGGTGCCAATGTTCTATATGACTTACCAGAAAAGCACGGCGGTCAAGACGGGAGTTTTTTGTTCCAACAGGTCAACGGCAAGTGCAAAGGCTTGATCACTCTGGCAGAAGACTCAGATGTGCCGACGAACGACGATGGCGACTTGGCCTGGTACTTCCCCTGTAACACCTTCAACCAGGATGGATCCACGCAGCCGAACTTCACAGACCCTTACTATCTTGGATACGCCTGCCACACAACGAGCAAGGGTCGATCAGAGTTCTACAGTCTCACTCCCTCAGCTGATGTGTATTTCACATGGGAGGACGTCGCCAACAAGTCTCGTAATCTCATAGTTTACTCTGGAAGCGTGCTGGATCTCAACCTCCTCAACTGGTTCAACTCGTCGCAGGTTTCTGTTCCCAACTACTTTACAGAACTTGCCGACAACACCTCCTCGACCAACCAAGCGCTCCGTGGCCGAGATGCGACGCACGCGCTTCTAAAGTCTGGTGAAAAGGAGACTGCCGAATGTCTAGAGCAGATCATCAAGGTCGGTTCAGTTGACTCAGAGTCTGTGGGTTGTATCGCTTCCAAGGTTGTCCTCTACCTTTCATTGGTCCTCATCCTATCAGTTGTCGCGGCGCGCTTTGCTCTGGCCATTGTCTTCCAGTGGTTCCTTTGCAGACGCTACGCAGCCTCTAAGACATCGCAATCTTCGGACAAGAGGAAGCGCAACCAGCAAATCGAGGATTGGTCTGAGGACATTTATCGTGCACCTGCACGCCTGCCTGGCGACGTCGGCAGCAGTCTTGCGGGAGCGTCATCAGACCGGACAAGCAAGCGAGCCAGCACCTTCTTGCCTACAACCTCTAGATTTTCGACCGTCTATGGAGTCGACCGCAGCTCTCGCAGGCCGGCAATGCCCACAACAATGGCCAGTCAAAGCTCTGGTGCGGCCCTGCTCCGTCCCAATTCCATGTATGGAGGAGTCAACAACAGCCGCAACAGCTTGGGACCCGACGCATTCGGTGCTCAACCCAGTCCAGAAGGCCCTGGCCCCATGGGCTTCATTCACGAAGCTGTTGTGCCGCAGCCGCCTTCGGACTGGATGCCTTTCGGATTCCCTCTTGCCCACACGCTGCTGCTTGTCACCGCCTACTCCGAGGGTGAGATGGGTATTCGCACGACATTAGATTCTCTTGCAACCACAGACTATCCCAACAGTCACAAGTGCATTCTCGTTATTTGCGATGGTATCATCAAGGGCAAGGGCGAGCTGATGTCTACTCCGGACTATGTACTGAGTATGATGAAGGACTTCACCATCCTCCCTGAAGAAGTCGAGCCGTTCTCATATGTCGCTGTTTCTTCTGGATCCAAGCGACACAACATGGCCAAGGTCTACTCTGGATTCTACGATTTCGGCAAGTCCCAGATCCCACTGGAGAAGCAACAGCGGGTACCCATGATGCTTATTGTCAAATGCGGCACTCCAGAAGAGGAGAAGACGTCCAAGCCTGGTAATCGTGGCAAGCGTGACAGTCAAATCATTCTCATGTCCTTTTTACAAAAAGTCATGTTTGACGAACGCATGACTGAACTCGAGTACGAAATGTTTAATGGTTTCTGGAAGGTCACTGGTGTATCGCCCGACTTCTACGAAATAGTGTTGATGGTGGATGCCGATACAAAGGTCTTCCCCGACAGTCTTACGCATATGGTGTCTGCCATGGTCAAGGACCCTGAGATCATGGGTCTTTGCGGCGAGACCAAGATTGCCAACAAGCGAGACAGTTGGGTCACCGCGATCCAGGTCTTTGAGTACTTTATTTCTCACCACCAGTCCAAGTCCTTTGAGTCGGTCTTTGGTGGTGTGACGTGTCTACCGGGTTGTTTCTGCATGTACCGAATCAAGGCTCCGAAGGGTGGCAGCAACTACTGGGTCCCTATCCTCGCCAATCCGGACGTGGTGGAGCACTACTCGGAGAATGTGGTCGACACTCTGCACAAGAAGAACCTGCTGCTCCTTGGTGAAGACCGTTTCCTCACTACTCTTATGCTCCGGACATTTCCCAAGCGCAAACAGGTGTTTGTTCCTCAAGCAGTGTGCAAAACTACGGTTCCAGATAAGTTCATGGTTCTCTTGTCTCAGCGTCGCCGCTGGATCAACTCAACGATTCACAATCTGATGGAACTGGTTCTTGTGCGTGATCTCTGCGGAACATTCTGCTTCAGCATGCAGTTCGTCGTGTTCATTGAGCTTATGGGAACTCTGGTTCTGCCTGCGGCTATCGCTTTCACAATCTATGTCGGTAAGTAACAATTATGACTGTCATCTCAAGTACATGAACCACTTGACTGACCACACATCTCACAGTTGTTTCCTCGATCATCGGTCCCGTCCAAGTTATTCCCTTGGTTCTTCTCAGTTTGATTCTCGGTCTTCCTGGTGTTCTGGTGGTGATCACGGCACAGTCGTGGGTATACATAATATGGATGCTCATCTATTTGTGTTCACTGCCAGTCTGGAACTTTGTTCTGCCTGCGTACGCCTTCTGGAAGTTTGACGATTTTTCCTGGGGTGATACGCGCAAGACGGCCGGCGAAGTCAAGGGGGCTGGTCACGGCGAAGACGAGGGCGAGTTTGACAGCAGCAAGATCACAATGAAGCGCTGGGCTGAGTTTGAGCGCGAGCGGCGCAACAGAAGCGGATATTTCTCGGGTCCAAGGGATAGCTACATGCCCGGCAATACGCAGAGTATGATCTATTCGACGGGCCCATCGCCCGGTTTGCCCTACCACGATGAGTATTACTCGGATGCATAGGATGTTTCTCTTCATGATGGGTTTGAAAAGGGAAAGGGATGATATCCTTGAGTTCTCTCTTGTGTTCATTAATGCAAATGGTGGTACATTAGGGACATATTTAGCATGAGTCTTTTTGTTAAAGTGAGGATGAAAAGGGTGAAAAGAGCAATGATGTGATGGAGGGGGCCAGGAGGCAGGTCAGTTTTACGCTTCCTTTTCTTTGCACCAACAAGCTTTAATTAAGAACACAAGTCATCAGATACACTGTTGTATCTTGCTCTTTTTTTCTTCTTTTTTTTTGGAAGAGGGGGGGGGGGCGCAGGGGAAGCGACTGGCATTTGGGTTTGTCTCTACAGCTCTATTAATCCATGATGCATGGCGGATGAAAGAACACTTGCTTAAGTGGGGAGAAAGTGTTTTCTCTAATTGCTCATTGCCCATGGTTGGAAGAAGGAATACAAGAAGTATATAAGAATATTGAAGCTTGAATCGAAAGCAATAATGAGTTGTATCCTGGTTTGTATGCATAGACATGAGGGCGTTGTGTGTTGTGTTTTTCGTTATAGTAGCAGTGAAGGAAAGAGAGGTTGAACTGCAAAATGTGTAAGAGTCTTAGATATTAAATGAGAATGGCTATGATTTGATGTACTGATGCTATTGTAAAGTATGAGACAATATGAGCCAGAATAACAGTAGCTCCATAAATCAATCGATCGTACCAGTGTATCACCGCTCACGGGCGTTTTGGACTCAGTATTCCAAGATATCACATGGAAGCGAATAACAGCGAGCACAGGGGATTCTCTATTCCTACACCTTAGTAAATAATACAGGATATAGAGGATGACTTCAGAAGCGGCACCCGAATGATCAGTGTCAAATGGACACTTTACACGCATCCTGCAACAAGATTCACTCGCCGTTGTTCGTGCTACGACACAACCAAGCTTTTGAGAATACCTACGTAGGTACCAGTGGACGGCGAATATCAATCACAAACGAGAACTTGTGAATATATCATTTTCATCACTTTTGCTCTTCTTATTCTTCTGATTCTTCGCCATGTATTATACTTACTCTATCCAGCATGGCTCAACAGGCCTCCTTGCCACGCGCCGCCCACAAGTGACTTTCCCAGCACTGAAGAGCCTGTGGAACGTCCATGTTTGATTCAGCTGGTCTCTCATTTTTTTCCCCTCCTTCTCAGCTTTGAGGTTTGGGCTTACGCTTACCCGAGTTATTCGGACGGTGAGAAGTGACTTCTCACTTTTTCTTCTATGGTTGGCTGGCTGGTCGGCTTCTTCGGGTTAGGGAAGTCCTTGTGGTCTCAAAGTAAGGACTGCAGCATTTACCAGATACTGTGATGTTTTATCTAGGCGAGGAGAAAGTATCAATTATTTCCCCTGGGTCAGTTTGGGCGAGCTTTTATGGGGGCAGTTCAGAAGAAATGCTAATGTACTCTGCATCGAGAAGTTGGAAAGCAGCTAAAAGTATGTAGTTTGGACAGGCAGGGTAAACAGATAGTCCTCCCGTACGCCCAGTATTTGGACTATGGGTACGACTACCTCGATACCATGTACGTACCTCAACAGCTGTACTTGCACCAATATTGACCAGAGCAGAAAGGGTCTCGAGCGAGAAAAGAGGACAAGTCGCCCAGCCAGACAGAACTCCGACATAATTTACTTGGTAAAATTGGGAGGGGGAAAATAAAGACCAAGCAGCCAATCATCTTTGCCCGAGCATCTTTTTGTCAGAACATTGGTCGCAGCGCTCCGAGAGTCTGCAGGCTGCTTGATTGGGAAGCCGGCTCGAGGGTCCAACGACGAGAGTGGAAGATCGAGGACAATAAGAAAGAAGCATGTCTTTATTTTCGCTTTTTTCCAAGAGCCATTCCGCAAGTGCTGTTGAGCCAGCTTTGGAAGACCTCGAGAAGAAGGAAGGGAGCATTCGACTGCCAATTGACAATTTTTTTCGGGAAAATAAAATAAAAAACGTAACCGAAAAAACACCCCCTTCAAAAGTTCGGCTACTGCCAAACAAGGCGGCGAACGATAGTACATACTTGTGCCCTGGAGATGAAGACTGAATTGCTTTTTCCTGGCCCAACTGCTCGCGGCACTGCTTTTGTGTTCCGCTGGACCGGCACAATTGAGCAAAAGCAAAGGAACAAGCCGAGGCTGAGAATGGCCATGCGATTGGGTGTAGAATCTCTTTGTTGGGGGGGGGGGGTTGTATATGTATTTTCAAAAGAGTCGTGCGAAAAGAACGAGCTCGTAGGTTCAATACTTCATTATAGAAATGTCATATTATCAGGCTTGGCAGTTGGGCAACCCTTTGGTGGGTGGACATGCAGAGAGAGGAGAGTGTCATCAACACACGCTATTGTTGACTTTGCTTCTGCTTCTGGGGGCAAAAAAGAAAAGATGCACCACATGCAGGGCAAGGGAGATGATTGGCAGATGGCCGATGCGCCTGCAAAGTCCTGTCCTGTCCGTCTCCGTCTTCGTCTTGCGTGGGTGGCAATGAGGATTGTGACGAGCAACTATATTTCATGCCCGCGCCATGCACACTTCTCAAAAGTGTCAGGGTGTCATGTCAAATGTAAATGCAGAGTGTGTCGTCAGGAAAGCAGGGGCAGGATCAGGCCAGTGATACGGAGCAGCAAGTCACTTTTTTTTTTTTTTTCCCAGTTCGGCGAATTCCCTTGAAGTCTGATTGCCTGTCAGTAGTCCGGTGATGGCCGGCGGGGGACAGGTACAGTATTGTTTGCACAGAGGCGGAGCAAGCAGCAACAGGACGAGCCAGAGACGAGAGAAAGACACACAGAGACGAAGAAAGGCGAGTCAAGTGTGTAGAGTAGTGTTGTAGTAGTGTGCCTCGTGCGTTGTGAGATGTGATGCGTCAACTTGCTCTTTGCACGGCGTCGAGGCTGGATTCGGGGCAAATTGCCTGCTGGTTTGGCAACTGGGTGCGTGCTGACCGTTGAGAAGTCGAACAAGAATAGCTGGAACAGTCCAAGCGGAACAGGAGTTTTGAAGTAGGGTCGATAAAACACACAGTCGAGCTTCTTGGGAGGTTGCCGTCCTGGTCGAGACGGGCCGTGGTCTGCATATCTCCATCGCTCAACACAGTTGTTGGCGACCAGGAACTTTATACAGAAAGGAGGGGGGCCCTGGGGGTGTCGCGGTTGGCTGCATGCTACAGAGGGCTGGGAGGGCCAATGGGCTGGCTCAGGGGAGCCTCCCCAGTGGATCCACTGTCCCTTCGGCTGCGTTCCCGGCCTCTTCCCAGCCCTCTCAAAGTCATTGTCTCGAGGCCAGCACAGCGTGGCGCTGGGTGACTTTGGGGAGTCGGGCCACAATTCCAGCACCTTGGTCACTAATCGAGCAGGGCATTGTGTGTACCTAGCAGGCCGCGTTCCAGATACCTCAGAGCCACTACTATGTCACGGCGCAGAGGAAGCACACCACCCTATCAGTCACCACCGTAGTAGCACTGGACCGGGCTGGAATATCGCGCCAACCTTAAGCCGGGTGACGAGCCACCTGACAAGAGTTCCTGACAAGCTGATCCCACTAGCATGCAAGACAAGTCAACACAATTCTTTGCTCTTTCCCTACTTGCACTTGGACGCTTCTCATTCTTCTTTTTGTCGCTCATTGGCATCAGCTGTTCTTGTGGTCCAGCGTGACATCTGGTGACTTGCTGGCTCCCAAGGGTGGATGAGTAGCATTTGAACTTCGTACCAAGGCTGCCACTGGCTAGCCGCCCAACCGCCAGCGTACACTACTGGCTGCTACTGAATGCCCGAGGGTCGCTGCTTCCCCGCGCTCAACGTCCAGCAGCCCGGGTTCCCAGCTTTCCACCTTGCCAGACTCCAACCGCAAACAGCGAGGAAGCGACCTCCAACACACCACGACTGGCACCTGCCGTCCATCTACAGGCCCCAGAATTCCACGATCTCGCCGCCTTCCGATGCGCCCTTGCCCACCGCTGCCAGACTTCTGCCACTCCGTCCGCAGTTCACAGTCCATCGTCCATCATTGCTCGTCCTCCCACAAGCAGCCTCGATCCGCTGCTCGACGAGCCATTGCATCCTGCCCACGCTCTGTCTCGCCCTGTGGCTGCGCCGCGCCGCCCACTGCTCCATCTCTCAGTCCTGTGGTGACCGCTCCTCCGTTCAACATTCCTGAACGCTTCCTGCTTCTAAGCACAAAGTTTCGACCTCGACTCAATTGGATTCGACTCGACTCGACTCGAGCTGGCCTCTCTCTCCTCGTTTATTGACAGCGTGCCGGCCTGCTTCCCGCGTCCTGTTCCGGTTCATTCCATTGCTACTCCCAGAACCGCGCTCCGAGGAAAAGCAATAGCGCCCCAGGATACGAGCCACCGACGACGGCAGCCAGTGGCAAGAACCAGACAAAAGAACGCCAACGCGACCTCCCATATCATACGACTGCATACCAGCTGCTTGCAGGAACTCGATCTGTACTTTCAACCTCATCTGGCTGCGGATGCCCTCAAATCAGCGTCAGACTGCATGAGCTCGGCCAACATGTGGTCGGACGAGGAAGACGGGTCGTCGCGTTCCTCTTTGAGCGGGGCCGGCGCAGGCGCGAGTTCATCTCCTTATTCCGAACACCAATGGCAGCAATCTTTGGCTGCTGGCCACACAACAGCCCCTAAATCGACCGATATGGAAACAGACGAGGACACATCGCACGACCTACAAGGGCTCAACACGCAGACCCAATCGCCACCATTCTACCACAGCTATATCTCCGACGACGATGACGATGACGACATGATTGGCGGCGCCGGCGCACATGTTGGTATATTAGCAGTAACTAGCGTTCTGTCGCAAGGGATTGACCTGAGCGACGACGGCGACGATGATGATTACGAGCTTGGACCGACAACGATACCACATCATCAATATGGAGCAACTCATCATCCACCTCCCATTCCCGGCCCAAATGCAGCAGGCTTCCACGATAGTATACATGGTTTCCCGCCATCAGCTGGTGGATATCAGCTCGGTCTTGATCAGGAACTGGGATCAGCTGCGCCGACAATTCCAGCCTTCATTCCCAACACAACACAGCATCCTTTTCACACACAACCAGAGACGCATGGAGATGTACAGCCAGGCAACGACGACGAAGACGAGGACATCGAGGTTCCTGTCAACGTGCCTCATCCCGGACCCAACCATGGCCCCGTCATACCACATCCTCCATTTATGAGCAATTTCCAGGGCGCTGCTATGGGTACAGACAACGCAAATCTATTTGCTTTTCTTCGAGCATGGCAGACTGTAGGATGGCAGAGCCAGTCACGTGAACGCGGCCGGTATCCCTGGATGGACAAGATTGACCAGCAGATATCTCGAAATATAACGCGCGTGGACTATATGGACCTGGAAGGAGATAGATGTGATGTTCAAGGCATAGACTGGGAGGATCTGGGTGTATCAAGAAGCGAGGCCCGAGAACGCCGCCTGAACACATACAAAAATTACGTCAACTTGGTCGGTTCAGATCGATGGGAGGTGAGTATGGCCGTGCTGTTGATACTCACACTGAACATTTTTTGCAGTACTTGATCATTCCGGCTAACTCTATTGCTAGACTTCCCAGTCGCTACTTCCTTGCACCGACAACCACTTCAGGTTTCGGCACCTCGATGTTCGGAAAAATATCAGTCTCGCACATTTCCAGCTCCGCAATGTATTGGCCTCAACGTCCAGAAGCCAAGTGTTCTATCCCAGTCAACATATCGTCAATGAATTCGACCCAATTACTGGTAGAAACAAACTTGGCATGCGATCCAAAGAAATTCCTCATTTCCAAGTGTCAACGCTGGCGGCAGACCATGACACTTTAGTGGCAGGAGGTTTCTTCGGCGAGTACTGTTTTAGGAGATTGTCCACCGAGGGCAACGCAGAGATTCATGAAGGCACGATTACCCCCGACAACAGCGGAATAACGAACCACGTACAAGTCCATATGTCACGAACGTCTTCCAGCCCGAAGGCTGCCTTCGCCTCCAACGACCGCGGATTCAGAGTCCTCGATATTGAGACAGAAAGTTTTGTTGCCGAAACGATTCTCGACAAGCCCGTCAACTGCTCAGCAATCTCACCAGATCGGCGCCTGCGCGTCATGGTTGGCGATCAAACCCAAGTCCTCATTACCAAAGCAGAAGCAGACGGCCGGCCAGAAATCTTGCAAATGCTGGAAGGCCATGGCGATTTTGGATTCGCTTGCGATTGGGCAGACGACGGTTGGACAGTGGCCACGGGATTTCAGGATAAGTCGGTCAAGATTTGGGACGCACGCCGATGGACTGATTCTCAGGGTCGTGCTGTCCCAGTCGCCACACTTCGATCAGAAATTGCTGGGGTCCGCTCGCTGCGCTTCTCACCACTCGGTTCCGGCAAGCGAGTGCTGGTTGCTGCGGAAGAGGCCGACTATATCAATATTTACGATGCTCGAACCTTCCAGTCCAAGCAGACCTTTGACTTTGTCGGTGAGATTGGTGGCACATCATTTGTCAATGAGGGTCAAGATTTGCACGTTCTCTGCTGCGACCGGAGCAGAGGTGGCCTTTTCACGCTCGAAAGATGCGGCGTTGGTGCAGAACGGTATCATGACCCAGAGAACTTGGGCATGAGGCCTCGCGACCGACAATGGAAGAATGGCAGCTACGATTGGCAGGAATCGAGAACAACGCCCCGAAGGCTGCCGAGAAGTACCGGAACTCGGCGTCAGCGAAGAGCGCTGGCTTCTCCATCATGTTCACTCGACCCCTTCTGATAAAAGCCGGGCCGGTTTGAGCAGCTCTGTACAGAGCCATGCTTATTTAGAATCAGCATCATGAACAACTTGCCTGGGAGGATCTTTATATAATGATTGACGCAAACATGATACCCACACATTGTTTTTCCACTCGCTGTTTTTCTTCAATATCATCATTTCTGTTCTTGCCTTCTATTTTTCGAGTTGTTCATCCACCCTTTTATTCTCCCCGTCCTTACGATCTTTATAATTGAGCGATTTACGATTGCTTAGCAACTGTGCACTGTTCCATATCATGGCAAAGGGAGCTTTGGCATGGGAAGGAAAGTAGCTGCAGGAAAAGCTAGTGGCAGCAGGCAGTACTTCCTGTTGGGTGTTAATGAGGAAAATGGAAAACTATAAGAGTCGTTTCACCATACGACTTGCCTATTTTCGACCTGCTAATGGTCTTTTATCTGTCTGGAAGCATGAATCAGGGTCATCGTCGTCGGTGCCATCGTCGTCGTCGTCATTATTGTTTATCAACATATCAGGAGCGTGCTTGCTTGGGTTTTGCCTGCTATCATCAGATTTTTCTTGAGCTTTCTTTCCGCCCGTTGGGTTTGCATTCTTGCAAGTTGAACCCACAAGAACATATGAATACTATATGACGGTTTTCCCCTTCTTGCTTCGTTTGCGTGTTGCTATTTTTTGCTTCGTTGTTGTAGTTGGTATACTTCTCATGGCGTGCCAAGGTTTCGATTCAAACCACAAATGCACACCCGAAACAGGAAGACTTGTGCATAAAATGTCTGGAGAGAGAGAAAAGAAAGACTTGAAGATTTCGATGCAAAGAGGTGCAAAGAAATCAGAAGCAAAAAGACGCAAGATGATATCAAGGACCGTTCAACGAGATCGGCAACATACCTGTCGAAATGCGACTGGAATAAAGTGACGGGATTTTGAGGGCATGTGCATATTCAATGGATTTAACAATGGCTTGATATGAATACTAGGGGAAATCGTGTTGGAATGTATTGTCCTCCTTAGTATCTACGATTTTCTAGTGTCGAAATCGAGTCATCGAGGTGTTAGGCTATGCAACCACGGATCGGTGGGTGAGGAGAGTCATCTTTGTAATCTCAAGGAGTTCGCCTCAGATGTCTGCTGCACTCCCAAAACGCTCGACTATATCTAATGTCGGTGTGATAGCCTTGGCGGATTTGGAATTACACAACTTGATATCTGTCCACCGAATGTGATCAGTGTCTCACGTACCTAGACTTTCGAAACACACTCATTTAGATGCGCAGAGACAAATAAAAGTGAATTAAACAAAAATTTCCGTATGATCACGGCACACATAAAGCCCAAAATATACATATGACGCCGCAAAACAATATAAGTATATATGTATATACATAGAAAACCAATCCTTTAAACAATAGGACCAGTAAATGAAGAATGGGCGAACGCAACGCCATGCCATGCCACGCATGTCACGTACAGACATCTTCATCCGATTCTCATGACGAGTTTCTCTTTCCTTAATTTAAACCTTACTTTGCTCTTCTGTATCTCTTGAACTCCCGTCTCCTTCTTCCGAATAGCATCCATCACTTACTTTACAAGGCCGCAGCAAGAGTCTCCCACTCAGCACCAGCAGATCCAAAGAGAGTGGGGACAATACCCCAGCTCTGCTCGCAGTTGTATGAGCCAGCGGCTTTCCACTTGTCGTCAAACATGCTGAAGAGGACAACCTTGTCGCCAACTGTGTCGATGATGCTGTTGATGGCAAGAGCCTGGTTTGCAACGGATGGAACAGCAAGACCGTTGGTGTCACCAGCAGTGGGATAACCAGTCTCCAGAATGTAGCCATTGAGACCAGTGCAAGCCTCCTCAATAATGGAAATCTGGCTCTGGACGAACTCGCCAGCGTCGCTGGGGGCAACGGTAGAGGTGAAGTAGGCATGGGCGTTGGCGGCAACAACATCAACCAGAGGGCAGATGGTCGTGGCAAAATCGGTGTCTTGCCAGGTGCCGACAATGTCAGTGGTCGTCCAGGGGCCGGAGTACAAGCTGCCAAGCTCGCTCTTGACGTGGGTGATGAGGGTGGCGAGCTCAGCAACAGTGCAGTATTGGTCATTGTAAGCCTCGTTGGCAACAACAAACAGCTCCACCAGGCTCATGTACTCCCACGCCTGGAAAGCAGCAATCTGCTCTTCGACATCAGGCGACGAGTTGTCGCAACCAGCCTCGCCAATGTAGATGCCTGCAATGATCTTGAGACCGTACGTAGAGGCGGCAGGGCCCACACTGGTCAGGGTGTCGCAGTCGGTCGAGTAGATGCGAATCGAAGAGAAACCGGCGGCGGCAATAGCAGCAAGGTCGACCGCAACAGCGTCAGCGGTCATACAGTCACCTGTGTCAGGGTTGTAGGGCGTGTAGGTCAGAGACCAAGGCGAGGAGCCACCTAAGCTGGTCGATGAGGTCGAGGTCGAGGAGGCGCTGGCTGCCGAGGAACTGGCGCTGACGCTCATGCTTGTCGAGACAGCCGCGGTAGTAGCAGGCACAGCGGTAGTGGTGGCAGCGGCGCTGCTCTCATCAGCACTGCTGGAAGCAATTGAGCTGCTGGGAACAATCACACTGCTGGAAGCAATCGCGCTGCTGGGAACAACCACACTGCTGGAAGCAATCGCGCTGCTGGGAACAATCACACTGCTGGAAGCAATCGCGCTGCTGGGAACAATCACACTGCTGGAAGCAATGCCACTGAGCCCCGCAGTGCTGGCAACAGGAATGCTAGTGGCGGCGCTGCCAGTAGCGGCCAGGAAACCGGTGGTGGAGGCTCCAACCGAGGCAAAGGGACAGTAGACGACGGTCGAAGTGACAACCTCGGTGGTCACGGCTGGGGCGGTATAGGTACCGGGCAGGATAGTGGAGATACTCGGAACAGTGACAGTCGCGGATGCCGCAGTCACTGTGGTGGTGGTGCCAGGCACAATGGTGTAGGTACCAGCCACAGGGCAAGTCTATGAATTGTGTTAGATGATTACACTCTGTATATGCCCCCCCCCCCCCAAAAAAAAATAACCGGAATACAGTTTGGCGTGGTGGTTAAAACTTACGTAGACAGTCTCCTGGATGATGCTGGTCACAACACCAGCACTGTTGGTAGAGACAGTGGCATATGGGGCGGTGATGGTGGTGGAATCGGGAACCACACTATGAACACGAGATCAGTAATTATCTTGTCAGGAAAACAGCCCAGGTGAGAGACTTACGTGGTGGAGCCACCAAGGGTGTAGATACCAGCCGACACAACAGTCGACGAGGGAACGACAGCAGAAGTCGTCGCAGTCACTGTCACGGTACTAGCAGGGAAAGTGTAGGTGCCTTTTGGGAAACTGTCAATATTGGACCTCACAGCACATCTGCGATGTACAAGGGCTTACCTGGGGTGGAGCATGTCTGAGCAGCGGCCGTGGGAATGGCGTCGGCGGAGGAAGTCGCCTCGGCAGCAGCACTCTCGGTCTCGGTGATGGTGACGGCATGAGATGAGTAGAGGGTCTCGGTGGTGGTGCTAGTCGTCGTGCTGCTAGTGGTCTGCGGGTTGGCGGCTTGAGCGTCGGGAGTAGGAGCCCCTATCACGGACGAATCAGTACTGGCGCGCTCTCCAAGTCAGGCTGACTTGTTTGCCCCTCTTTCCTATTTCCCAGCAAGTCAAAACGCACAAATCATGTCGCCCGTGACGGTCTTGACCACGACGGAGCACGTGTCTCTCTTGTGGTGAGCGGCATCGTGAGCGTGTCTCTGGTGGTTGTGGGCACTGGCACCTCCGAGGAGGGCAGCGGCAGCGACGATGGAGGCCTTCATTATGTCGAATTAAAGAGTACACACGACTGTATTTTAAGGTAGAAATCGCTGCTGATTTGTTTTGTTTTGTTTCGTTTTGGTGTATACTTTGTATACTATAGTGTGGTGACTGCTCGGGTGGCAGGATAACGAATGCCCGCTGAAAGAGTGAAGCGGTGGTTGTTTGTGTTGAATTCCGAGAACTCTCGACTTGGCAATATCACCACAGTGAAGGGGATATCAGATTGTCTGTGGAGGGCAGAGGTAAGAAAGAAAAAGGGAAAGCAGGCTCAGTGAGGACGGAGGGGATTGTGGACTGGATATTTGATTGCGGTCTAAAAGGGCCAATGAGCCATAGTGCCCAGTGCCGGTACCAGTGCCCATGCCCATGCCCAGCAGTAGGGGCAGGGTCGTCAAATGGGGGTGGGTCTTCGGCCGGGGAGAGCGTGGCCATCGGAGCAAGCCATCGGCCCCCTGGGACCTTGAGGCCATCGAAGGATTGATGAGGGTGTGATTATGGCTCTGGGGCCGCTCCACGATCCGTCTCTCTCCTTGTGGCTATGCTTCGCGCTTTCTCGTGGGTTACCCTAAACCGGCATCACCTTCACGAGGCTGCGAGCTCGAGGCGAGATGGGTGATGAGGATGGGGATCATGAGTTCTCAAATTGACCCTCGTACAAGATCCAATTTGAGAACTCAAGAGCCGTGCCAGGAGAGCAGGGCAGGGCGAGCACGCGGACCCAATGAGACGCAGGCAATGGAGCCCCGGACAAGGCCAAACCCACAGGTGATTTACCGTTCGAAGCTATCTCCACTTTGATGTTAGACGAGCTGGTCGAGTGTCGAGAGGATCCAGTGTTGGTTGTCTCGCCTGCTCTGCAGACGACGATTTACTCTGCTCTGCGAAGGCTGGCGCTGCAAGCAGGCGAGCGAGCCACAGGGCCGTCCTCCATATTCATTCATCGTCCATCAACTCCCAGGGCTGTGCCAGTGGTGAGCAAGACCATCGCATGAGCACCACGGGACCCGCGAGGTAAAATGGGGACGTGCAGCCCGTGCTGACGTAGAGAGACCAGCACGCATGCAGTGGTCCAGGAGACAGTGGGAAGTCAAATAACACTTTAGAGGAGAAAAAGAAAACACAAAAAGGGAAAATGGCAGTCAGCCCATGCGAGATTGGGCGTGCCGTTCGCTTGGCCCAAACGGGGGAAACAATCATTTGAGCCAGGATGCGAGGTGTGGCGGGGCTGATGAATGTGGCAGATCGTCGTTGTTGAAGAAGGATTTCATTAATGGGCATTGATTGATGGCCAGTTCGTCACCCAGAGGCTGCAGAAGCTACAGGAGCTAGTGAGGCTGCTCTCTTGCCATATTCAGTGCCTGCCAACCTGCCAAGCAGAAGCCGTACCTGCAGTAGCTGGTTTCGGTATTGAATTTCCTTTCTACGAGGTTGGCAGCAGCCGACAGCTTGGCAGGCCCTGGATAACCCCGGAATAGCCCTGGAGAGTGGCAGGCTGGCAGCAACCTAGCGGGCTGGACAGGGGGCTCCCTCGCCCCCTGCCTGTCTCTGCCCGTCCAAGCTGGCCACTCACGATAAGGTTAGCACCGCCCGCGGTCGCAGTCGGGAAATTACAGAGCTGACGAGAGCGCGATATTTGGCTGCTCTGCAGATCGGCGTTTGTTCATTTCACGCTCAAGCGTCCTGCTTCTTCATCTCCCCACATACCGCCAGGGCTGCCAAACTCAACGAACCCGGTGTGGGGTCGTCCGCTCAGGCTAGTCAGTCGTTTGGCCATGGCGGTGAACACACCGTCGTAAATCCACGGTCTTGCCGTTGTGTGGCTGTTCATCAGTCAAACACCGCCCTGGAAGCTGCGAACCGCCATCTTGCTGGCTGTGGCTAAAAGTAGAGACCGTCGTTTCTTGAGATACTGCCAAGCATTGAAACTTCTTACACGGTGGTCAGCCAGGGGAGGCCCGTCGGCCTTTGTGGCGCAGACTTGCCAAAATTGGCCGCTCATTGTCAATCCTCATCAACACCATCATCAGTGCTGAATATGGATTATAAGCTGGAGGCGGCCAGAGGCTGCAAAGTCTCCCTATTCACGCATTGATCGGAAGAGCGCTCATCCGCTACGACACGATAAGCCAATGGGAAATGAATGTATACAAATAACCGCAGCGAGACAGTTTCCCCAAGCATAGACAACAACAACAACTAATCCTCACGATAGACACACAATACAAACGACAACTAGCACACCAACTTTAAACAATAGCATTCATAGTAGATCTACCTACGTTCCTACTATGGTAACTTCATCTCAAGAAATGCTCCCAATCCAGACAAACCTCCCAAACATCTACGTTCCAAAATGTTAGGCAGACATGTATACTCCTTGCCTCCTCCTCCCAAGTGTAATACCTGCACTTACCTACATGGCGCTGATCTCAGCTCATCCCATTGAGCATGTCGTTACCCGAACCATGAGTGCGCTTTTTTTTTTTTTTTTTTTTTTTTTTTTTTTTTTTTTGGCTGTGTTGTGTGAAGTATGTGTGTTCCTGCAGTCAGTCAGGTCTGGGAAACGCAGGCCAGCTGCTTGGTTGCTCATAACCAAATCAAGGAACCAATATAACGGTTTCCCGCCTCCTGAGACAATCTGGCGGCCTGGCAGCCTGCGTACTAGCCTGGCCTAACCCTGTCAGCCCTGTACCCGTTACCCCGGACTGCGACTCGAATCTTTTCCCAGACAGCCCAATGATATCAATACAGCACCAGTACCCAAATTTGTAAATAAACCTCAAGGCATTCTAACTTGGATAGAATGATTGCGAATCTTCAATGATGGCAATTCCCTCTAACTTTTCTACTTTCTGTCTACCTAGGTGGATATCATGTACGTTCTCACTCCAGGAACATTGCTGATTCGCCAGCCACAGTGACGACATCTGAATTCGAGCACGGCACTCAGGAACCACAAGAAGCGACGAAACACCATCTAAATGCCTAGTAGCTATTGTAGAAGTTGGCTAGTCTGCGGCGCCATTGGGTGTCGAGACACATTGAATACATTCTAGCAATTACACATGATTACCAAACTGAAATTGATTACAGTCATGCCACTCGCTCTTGTGCAGCGGCAGGGTGGCGTGCAGTTTAGCTTCTTGAGCTGCGAAGGACCAATTTTGAAAGGCCACTTTACAGAGTCTTACTGTTGCAAAAAGGCTACAGTTATTGACTGTCGAATTCTCATAGCGAACATGTCAATATGCCAAGACTGCCTGCACTTGGCTGTCTCTATCGGGCTGCCTCGCATACACATAGTACGGTTTCTCGTACCTTTGTCATATTCTGACACTGTCAAGTTGCTTTTCCCAAAGCCATGGGCACTTTACAAATTGGTGTTTGATTCATCTTCAGACCACGGGCCTATTACACTATGAACATAATCCCTCCCTACCTACTGACCGAGTACGCTCTTCCCTTCTCGATCCTTGACTATTCGCTTTGGGGGGGGGGGGGAGATTCTTCGCACATCCATGTTCAATTGCTGCACTTGTGTTGACTGTTGCTCATATGTTGTCCGTTACGATTCCTGCAGGGGTTGCGATCCAAAACCTTTGAAGGGCGCATCTTGCCGTTAGTCGAGGCGTGGTTCTTTCTAAGTATTCCGTTTCTAGCACAGACACAACCTTTCAAATTAGAGTGAAGAGTCCCAGAACAAGGCAGAGAACCAAGAGCATCGTCTGTTGCCAACATTAGTGACAATGGTCTTACCCCTACTGGGAGAGAATCGAACAAAATTACGTACCGAGACCCTATCCATGGTGTGTTTGGCCCCAGCAATATTGATAGGCGAGCCTGTACTTCGCGAAGAGCTATTCGAAGTGGAAGTTCGCCTTCTAGTGTTACCCGCGGTCGTCTCCAATGTCGAGGTCACAGTTGCGTCCTCATTTGAGGTGCTGCTTGAGTCCAACGACATGCGGTCCGAATCAGTCGAAATGGTCGATGCAGCCGTCAAAGGAGGCTCCTCAGGCAGGCTGGTGTCCATGACAAGCGTAGTAGGCATATTGGAGCCGCCAAGACTGGAGAGAACGTCCGAGGGCACAATTGACATGGGAAGGGGAGTTGCTAAAAATCTCGTGGTGGCGAGAACATTGGCACCGTAATCATCAAAGGCAGCTGCTGGACCAATCTCGACAATGGTTGTAGACTTGCCAATATGTATCGAGTAGGATTCTAACGTCCACGGGCCGTTCTCTGAGGCTGCTGCTGCTGCTCCTGCTGCTACATTGACTTCAGCCAGGACCGCGGCGGCACTGCCCAACAGAAGAGAGATGGAAGAGCGCATGGTGCGAGATTGGTGAAGCAACAGTCACTGGAAGACTGGTGTGAAGACTTCAAGATGGACGAGCTGTCAATGTATATTTGTCAAATCGCAGCAGCGGTAGTAGGAGTCTTGGTGGTTTTAATGATCTGAGATGATTTTCTGCGAGTTGAGTAAGTATACCAAACAGGAATGTCTTGTTTATCATTGCTTCTTCGGTCTTTTCGAGGGATAACACAGCTTCAGTCGATCGCACATGCCCACAGACGGGGTCGTGACTTCCTCAGTTCCCAGGCAGGAGTGACTTTTGGGTGGCCGACAACATGACATGATCTTGATAAAGTGAAGCGCTTACTTCTGTTCATCCCTCCCGCAAACGCCCCGACAAATTGTGGCTAAGAGTCCAAAGGCAACGCTTGAGGGGGAGGCCAAAGGGTGTACCTGTACCCGCAGATGGAGACTTCCCAAATTTATTGAGCGGAGGAAACGAGCGTCGTTGCGATGCGAACCCCTCTTTGTATAAGAGAGTACTTGTAGATGATTTAGTATACTATTGGAGCAGCCAGATGGATGTACCTTGTCCGCCAGATTTGCTCGCCTCTTAGCAAGATGTCTGAGCGATGGAGATTTCGAAATGGGTAACAGAGGCTCAGACAGACACAAAATGAAGGGCTCAATCATGCAAGCATCATGCTGTCTCTCAACACTCTACCTGATCATGCCGCTTGTTTGGAAAAGGTCCAGGAGTCGAGACAGGTTCTGCTTGGCAAGTCCGGGAGGCCGGGAGCCCACATGTACACCGAGACACTGCTATCCAACTCATCCAGATCTAAGACAAGGCCGGGACGCCATCAAGAGTCGTGATTTGGTGAGTCGTCGTAGAGCAGAGTGGGAGTTGCTCGGTTCCAGGGCCACGCGCGCAGAAGACATCCAGAGATCAGTAGTACCACTCAGTGCCCAGAATCGTGGCTGAACAGAACTTGATGGGGGTGAGGCAAAGAGACACATCTTGCTCCTCCTCTCGGGCACAGCTCGCGGACATAGTGTGAGTCCGACGTGACACAGAACATGGCAAGCCACTCCTGTCGCCATGCGCTGCCCTGTAGCGCTGGCGACTGGCTTGGGTTGGCTTGCGGAATATTGATGGCCACGGTTGAAAGTGCTCCAGTACCTAAGTACCGAGATACGCTATGTGAGTAGTGTAGTATACCTTGTACTGGGTCCGCGCTGTCCCTCACAACAGCGCATCATGTCCCACAGTCCATCACGGTAATCGATAAGAAGCCCCGATAAGATAAGACGGAGTGGTTGTCCAAACTTTTTGGAGTCGATTGCCCTAAACAGAAGGGAACTCCAACTTCACCCGTCTTCGCGCCTTTCCCTCTGGTCGCCCCTTTTCACCATGAACAGGGCCGCGTCCGGGTCGTATGTCTGCTGGAGATGTCTGTCCAAGAGTCTTCAGCCGAGAGCCTCACTGGTCAAGAGGCCCTACTCGGTCACAGCTAATCGTTGTTTGCGGGCCCACTCGGCCTTTCCCACATCACGATCGGTAAGGAATATAGCACTTGAGCCTCTTCGCACTGCCTCTGAGCCGCTCGTCCATATGCAATCCTAACTCTTGTTCATGACTCTCCTCAGATATTTGAACCGGCAGAGAAACTCAAACAAGTGACCAGCGTCCATAACCCGAAAAGTCTACAAAATGTGCCAACTATCCGCGATCGCTTGCGTCAATGGGAGGCAGAAAACCCGAATGTAGCTCCCTCCATACTCCGCGATAACGCGGACCCGGGCCTGCCGCGCAACCTGCTCACACGAGCCCGCAACATTAACGAGATCATTAATGATGATGAGATGCCTGGTTCGAAGCTTGAACAGCCCTTCTTGGATAACGATGGCGCGGTCGATGCTCTCCCTGGGCCGACCGACATTCGACCTGGTGATCTTTTTGAAGACCTTCCAGACGGCGATAGGGTACCATTCCTGGCTGTTTGTCTTGGATACTTCCATGGCTTTTACCATATTTACACCATATCGGGCATGTGGAAAGTTGTACGCAAAATTCGCTCGCAGTTCGTCGTCCGTAACTTCATCAGTTCAAAAATGCTGCAGCCTCTCTGCGATGTGCTTCCCAAGGAAAAGATGACATACCAGGAGCTGCGCATCATGGAGACCAAGAACATGGGCCCAAATCGTATCCAGGGCGCTGCAGTGTTGCGCAAATTGGCCGAGTTCCAGCTCAGGACCGATGAGCTCCAGCAACAACACGGTATGAACCTCGAAAAGGCCCACGAAGTGGTGGCGGCAGCTGGGGATCGCTACGCGACGCTGACGCTGGTCGCGGCGCGTATGCACGCACACTTCAAAAAGGGCATTTGGCAACACCCCGTCGAACCGCCCATGCTGTACGCTTTGCATCGAAACTTGAGCCTGGACGATCTGGGCTTCCGCGCCGTGGGCACACTTTCAGACGCTACCCAGTGGTTGTACGAAGTCACACCAGCAGAGGATGTATCTTTGGTTCAGAATATGCAAACCCTGGTTCGGCTGTTGACCGACCTTCCTGCCAAGGTTGATACGCCCTTGTCTGCCTTGACAAATGATACTCTCCAGCAAAGTCAGTTGGGTCGTTTCATCATCAAAGCCAGGGAAGCCATTGATTACAGCCGGAAATTTCGCGACTGGACGCCGCATGGCTTGCTGGGACCGTCCAAGGAGACAATGCCCGCCGTCAGCACAACATGGACCCAAGTTGACATCAGCATCATGCACTTCATGCTGCTCTGGTCCGGCCGAGACCATTTCTCCCTGTTCTCTCGGTACCACTGGATAGGCTCGGCCATCCTGCGGGCGGTTGGGCGGTACAATGACAGCGAGTACCTCTCCGCCACAGTGGGATGGAACTTTTTGCAAGAGCTGGGTTACGTGAGCCCATGGGACCTCCATGACCGGTATACTCACCGCGTACCCGGCGTCGAGACCTCCCGCACAAGTGGATTCGAGCGCCTACCTCTGGGACCTGAAGGAATCAAGCCCTACATTACACCCGACGCTCTCCATGAAATCCGTCATGACTGGGCGGAAATGAAAGCGTTCGCCATCGATTCAAAGGACACGACCGATATCGACGATGCCATTTCACTGGAAAAGACAGATGTCCCTGGTGAGCACTGGGTACATATTCACGTTGCTGACCCAGCATCTCGGATTCGACATCAATGTGCTCTAGGAGAGCGTGCAAGTCAGACTCCCTTGACATTGTATCTTTCTGGTCATTACACAAACATGTGGGGTGTGGGAGACGAGGTCCAGAAACTCTTTTCCCTGGGCCCAGACATGCCTTGCCTTACTTTTAGCGCCAAGGTGAACTTGGAGGGCGACATGCTTGATTACAAAATCACTCCTGCAAAGCTGCAAAACTTGGTCTACATGACGCCTGATGATGCCAATACTGCCTTGGGCATCAAACCATCCGAAAAGCTTCAGAGAATAACTGGCTTGAAGACGTTCAGCATCGGCCAACCACCGGTAGAGAAGCCAGCGGCCCGGAAGCTGACGAGCCCATCAGAACTGCAACCTGATGAGGCCGAATCACTGCATATTCTCCATCAGATCTCGGGTGTGATCCACCAGAAACGGCTTGCCAAGGGCGCAGTCCCCTCGTACTCGCTCAAGCCTAAGGTTCATGCTTCTTTTGACAACACGTCCGTCCAGCGCGCGCCACTAGGTCTCATGTCTTGCTCAGGCGACCCTTATATTAGCATACGTTGGGATGATTCTGAATCGGCCCTGGTGTCCAGCCTGATGCAACTCGCTGGTGAGGTTGCCGGACGCTGGTGTGCAGATCGGAAAATGCCCATGCCATATGTCGTACAGCCGCTGGCAGACCAGAACCTTGAGCTGGCCAAGGCTTACGCCGATCAGATCTACTATCCTTATCTTCACCGTGGAGAGCCAGTTCCAGACGAAGTATGGACACAATTCCGCCACCTTATTGGTGATACGCAATTCTCGAGTCAGCCCGGGACCAATTTTCTCATGGGCATGGATGCCTACATCAAGGTGACCTCTCCACTGCGGCGGTACTCGGATCTCCTTGCACACTGGCAGATTGAAAGCGCTCTTCTGCAGGAGAAGACAAAAGGCGCCACGGCACTCAGTCAGCTGCCCTTTTTCCGCAAGACGCTCGAAAAGGACGTCTTTCCCATCCTCAAGCTGCGCGAGGGCATCATCAAGCGCTTGGGCAACGTGCGTGGAAACGAAGCTTACATTAGGCAAGCGTTGCTGCGCGCGTGGAAGTTTCCAGACAACAGTGTCTCGCCAAAGCTTCCCGACACGTTCAAGTTTACAGTTCAGGCCGTGCTGGGCGCCAGCTCAGGTGGCGGCTGGAGACACAAGCTGATTGTTGGAACGCTGGACTTTTTCAGCCTGCGGGTGTGGCTGCTGCCAGAGGGACTGTCGCACTTCGGCGTAGCGCTCACTGAGGTCCAGCCCGGCGATGAGTACGAGGTCGAGCTATCGGACATTAACGCTCACACTGGCGACGTGTTTGTCAAGGCTACGCGCAAGATTCGCGTGCTGGCTGATGAAATGGCAAAGGTTGAGATTGAAGTGCCTGAGCATGTCGAGGCTGAGAAGCTTGAGCAGGTGCACATTGAGGTGCTGGAGGAGGAGCAGAAGCAGCAGCGGTAATAGAATCCGTCTCCGGGAGCAGGTTCGAAGTTGAAATGCGAAGGATGATGCCCATCTCCTGAACGTATAGATGGCTATGCGTTCTGCCACGAGTCGGGTCTGAGTAGGGATATTCTTCAATCTTGTACATTTAGGTAGACGTTGATTGTACGATAGATGCAGATACAGCTCAAGCGCAATTTATGTTGATGGTCAATATTGACTAGCAATTCCATTATTCGCACAACTCGGCTGACGAGCCCAACACCACTTCTTTCTATTTCTGGTTACTCTCCAGCAAAACAGCCAGCAAGCCAGCTGACCAATCAATTTCCTGCTTTTGACAGTCATTCACTCAGTCAGCCATCAATCAAACCAAAGTCGGCCGGCCGTCAGAGCGCCGCCGTTGCGTGGCTGACAGTCGCCCGCCCGTCTGCCCACCTTTGCACCGTCTGGCGAACTCGACATCCCTCTCGGTCCACATCCGAGCCCACTGCAGCCGACCCAGAAACCATCAATTTCAGAAAGTCCGAGCCGTCCGATATATACTGTATTGTGCTGAAGTACTGGTAAACAAACGAATGAAAAAACGAGCGAATATACTGTTGCAAGCTTTGATAAGGGCAAGTAGTCAGAAAGCCAGACAAGAAAAGAAAAAAAAGGAAAGACTGAATCCTCTGTCCACGTTGCCAGAGCCAAAGGGTGAGAAGTTTCAGAAGTAAAGAGGCACGACACTAGACGACGATACTATCGATCCCATCCGATGTGGGCTCCTTGTTCCTTAGCATAACATGGGATCTCCTCATTGGAAATCCGTACATGGTGGTTGTGGTATGTGTACAATTACATATCGTAAAGTAATAATTACTGTACATGACTCCATCGTTGAGTAATTTTGTATACATACTGTGTATGTATCGACGACGATCGTCCGTCCGCTCCGTTCGTCCATCTCGTCTCGCCTGATTTGCCTGTTTGTTCGTCTGTCTGCCTCTTTATCTTCTGTCTTCTCGGTTGCCAGCAACGAGAGGTGCCACGACACCTACGGCACCGCCCTTTGCTGCACCGTGTACGTGTAGCACATCAGCCTGTCTGCCTATCGATCGACCTGTCTGTCTGTCTGTCGATCTATCCAATTACCTAGCTTGGGTGAGGGTGCTCCGAAGCAAATCAGTCGCACTTGGTTGGCCTTATATGTATGGGAAGCTGGTAGGTAGGTGCTTCACGATGTGGCCGGTTTCTCATTTCCTTCTTCTCTTCTGTTCGCTAGTTGCCTGTGGCTGTCTGCTGTCTTCTGTATCTCTTCCTCTCTTGCGTTCTCTCTGTTCCTCCTTTCCTCCTTTCCTCCTTCCTCTTTCATCCTCTCTTTTGGCCTTTCTGCATCTCTGCTTCACTGCTTCACTCTGCTTCAGTTGTGCTTTTTGTCTTTTTGTGCAAACTACACAGACTCTTTCTGTCCATCTCATTGATGCCTGGGTCGGTATTCATTGTCATCTAGTCTCATAAACCTGGTATTGCAAGTGCCTGCCTACCTTCAAAGTCTAAGAATCATTCTCTCAACGCATGCGTTCGAATATCAATATCTACACCATCAGCCACAAATCCTTGACCTTAACTTGAAGTGCAGTTGAAACACCACAAAGTCTATCCAATACTTTTCAAAAGTGTCGCTGTCTTGACTTTCTTCCTCTTTGATTTGGGTAACTCTCTTCACAAGGCCTTTCTTAGAGTCGTTGGAAGCTCGAGCGTTAAGGGCAAATACGTGGTTTCGCGAAATACAGCCTGCAGTACAGGTCTCGAAGTGCAGCGACAAACATACACACAGCAGCAGCAGCCCTCATGCAAAATATGGACGGCCGAGAAAGGGACCCGTTTTTGACGCCAGGTCTGGTCATTGATTTTCTTATATCCCTTCGTTCATCTTGTCCCTATGTAAAACGAACCAAGTGTGGAGGGAAAAAGGGAAGAAAGAAAAAACTAAGTTGCAGAAATAATCCCCTTCGATCACTTCAGACACATGTCTTGAGATCATCTTTCTGCCTGTCCCCATGCCCCGTATCCCCGAACCAAATCGCATTCCCCATTCCCATGAATCAATAAAATAAATACTCTTTTTTTTTGGTGGATTTCCCTGTTCCCCTCAACGCCATGGACAGAAAAGTTGAACGAAAGCCAAAAAAAACAACAAAAAAAACCGACCAGAACCCACAAATCTCCATGATATGCATTCCAGTGGCAAGTGCCCATGGTTCAAGTGCCTCCAACTATTTAGGACTCTCGCTCATCACTGGTAATGAGTTTCATTGACTGGGTCAGGCCAATCTTGACGACAACACCAATCAGAGATGTGTCATCAAGGCATCAAGACGTCTTTCCCAAGCTATATGCACACAAGACACTGCGTCTGCAGCTCACTCACTTGCTTCCAATATCATTACGGGATAACCCACTCCTACCCTGCAGCATCGATGCACAGGTCCCCAGGAGGAGTCAAGGTCAGGATATGTAGTGATTTGGGGGGGGGGGGATATCCCAAAGAAACGGCAGAAAACGCCTCGAAATGCTGGCAACGCGGATCGATATCGTCGTCGATTCGGAGTGGCGGTGCGGCGGTCATGGAAGAGTTGTAATAGAGCCAGATTATGCCGGGGCCATTAGAGGCCAGAATGATTTCCAACGCTCAGACCATGGGGACGGAATGTCCTGAAGGGCTATCGTACAATGGTCGCTCAAGACAGGATGCTTTTCTCTTTGGAAGGGAGGTGTGCGGCGCGATTGCTAAGGGTAGACATGGCGTAGATGTCGCCCTTGCACAAAGATTGCATATATGTGAGAGAAAATATGTGAGGGTGTGTGTGTGTGAGAGAGAGAGAGTGTGTGTGTGTGTGAGGCCGTGACAAAACTGTGCTCAATCATCGGGTGGGTATCGAAGCTTTCATATCTGCGGGGCCTTCTTTTTCTGAACGAGCAAGTCAACATCAACGCCGCCATCCCACATTCCATACCACGTGGACGATATCCCGGGCCGTATTTACCGTATCAAGCACAAAGCCAACGATCCCTTCGGAGGGCGTCTCGCCTTCTTCGTAGGGCATGAACATACCAGATTCTGTACGCTTCATACCGGCCGGCGCTGCGTTCAGGCTACTCGAAGATGCGCTACGACGGAAACCGGAAGACGAGCCGAAGCCGGCAGGAGTTGGCGACCTCAAACCACCAAAGAGATTGTCGTCTGCCTCGTCCTCGTCCTCGTCCGAATCATCCACAAAGAACATCTTGCCTGAGGATTTGGACGGGCGCAAGGTCTCTTGCGAAGAGGAGGGCGATAATATCGGGCTCCTGTAAGAGTGCTTCATTGCGGTTTCAATATTGTCAGGGGTCGAGTCATCGTCTCGGTATTTGAGGGTCGTCGGTGGTAGCGGGTTGAGCATCTTCTTTTCCGAAGAGTTTTGTCTGTTCAGTTTCTTTCTCAGGATGGGCTTTCGCTTTCGATAACTCGTTTGTTTCATCACAATTCCGTCGTCAGATTCGCTATCATAGGCAAAGTTGTAGCGGTCTGAGTCAGCGTCATCGTCGTCGTCGCCCTTAATGTCGACTGCGATGCATTGCTCAACCTGCTCGTTAAAGTGTATGTGCTTTCGTTCACTGCTTGGGCTGATAATGCCAGATGTCGACGAGGAGGCTCCCGCCGTGATGTCTTCTTTGCTGAGTCTCCGGGATGAGAAGGGAAATGTGACATAGTCGGTTGCAGCACGAGCCAGCTTGGGCCTCGCCGAGACTCTGATACCGCGAGGAAGTTCTTTTTGTTGAGCTTGGACCGCAGCTGCAGCTTGCTTCACCAGAGACGATGACGATAGTGACTTTTGGAGCATGACCTCTGACATGCTGCGCTTCTTTAAAATTGGCTTTTTCTTGGACTGTGATTGAATAAAGGAATTGGACTTTGATAGTCCCACTTTGGAATCGCCACGTGAGCTCGACAAATTGCTGGTTTTTCCAGGTAGAAGAGGGCCGTAAAGCCAAGTGACATCGCAATCTTTGAGCCTGTAAGACATAGTTAGCAAATAACGTTTTGGCCAGCCAATTCAGCTTGCCAATCGCAGCCCAAACGCACCAGTTCAAAGTCTCTGGAGAGATGGTCTTTAGATTGTTCTTTGCTTTTATCCATGTCCTCCAAGACGCATTCTCCAGCCGGGCTGAGTTGTTGAAGTTGTCCCGGTTTGAGACAATGTGTTTCCACGAGGACCATATGTCTTCTTCCCTCCATTCGTGGGATAGGTAATCAACGTGGCGTGTGGGTTGCACGCCAACCGCGGTGTCGTCGGCGGCGGGAATGGCGTCCCAAGTATCTGGGGTTTGTGGAACGGATGCGGTTGTGGAGGTGTCGTTGCCCGAATTGGCCGCCCGCGGGCTCGGTGGGGGCTCCAAGTCTTCGGGAGAGTTTGATTCAAACCCAATGTAATCGGGAAACACAATGTCCTCGTCTTCATCGTCCTGCAAGGTTCCTAATATGGGGTACTCGCAATGGTCGACATCTGTTGAGATGGAAATGTTACTGGCCGGTGTGGACGAGCACGACAAATCGGCTGTCGAGACTTGGATTGTTCTGGGTGAGGAGGGCGCAGTAGAGTTGTTGGAGTCGGCAAGAATGTTCTTGACAGGTGGCTGGTAAAGATCGTGAATCTTGGACGCGGATGAGGATGTGTGGAAGCCAACAGTCTGTCGCGTCGAGAACTTGGCGTGCGAGTGTGAGCGGCGCAGGCCAGAGGGGGCAAAGCAAGTGCTCTCCTCGGAAGTTATGACCACGGCCATGTCGGGAATGAGCTGGGTGACACTCTGGAGACCAGGTCCAAGATCACCGCTGTTGGCTGAATTGCAGAGGTTGCAGAAAAGTAGGAGTAAAGTCCGTCATCGGTACACCGTCTAGTCGGCTTGCGTCTGGCGGTTGACTTGAGACGCGCTGATTGTCGTCGTTGTTGTGATGGTGGTGGTTGGAAATCCTGTCTGGGGTTATGGGGAAATCTCAAAATTGTTTCAGGAAGCCGGCGATTTGGTGAGAATCGACTTGCGAAGCGTCAAATTGCCTGCGCTTTTGCGAGTCTCCACTGCAGCAGGCAGTGAAAGATGAGGACGGTGGAGACTTGACCAGCGGGAGGTGGAGCGCTGCGTGACTGCTCGGTAGAACACGGGTGGTCCTAGGGAAATGAGGTGCTGCTGAAGACGGCGCAATCTGCTGAAGCGAACGTCTCGGGCCTGCGAATCGTGAAGGTGTTTCGTGGCGGTGGTGGAGGAGGTGGCGGCGGCGGCGGCGGAGGTGGTGGGTGTTGGCTGTTGTTCTTGTCTTTTGAATCTTCTCTCTGGCGGATTGGAGATGCCAGGGCTTAAGGTTTCGACGACAAATGACTGGCGGGGAACACTGGAAAGGATATAACAGTCAGAAACACGCAGGTGGACCGCAAACGAGCAGCGTGCCGCGAGCAACGCAAAAAGGGCCAGGGACACGCCTTACCGAGGGGAGGCAAAACGAGGTGGCAGGCCAAAGACTTAAACAACGAGCGCAATAAGGAAGCCAGGGCCCCTGTGGGCGGTCGGTATGAGATGGATGGCCTGGGAGGTATGTAATAATGGTTGGAAAGTGAAGGACAGACGGGATGTGTGGGTTCGAGTGCCAGGCCCTGGTCAACTCAAACTCGATCTTGGAAAAAGAGGGGGAATTGCTCGGGGGAAGGGGGTAACAGTACCTGGGGGGAAGCGAGGTCTGGGCTCCCGTCCAGAGCCGTTGTCCAGGTCTACAGAGTGCAGCATGTACCCGGCTTCTCAAGTATCTCTGTACCCAAGGTATGGCGCGCACTGCGCAAGGCGGGTGCTCAAGTATCTCGGCCCACTTCCCAGTGCTGGGATGGCTGGACTAGCGCGGCGCGCGCAAGAGAAAGAACCTGGCACGTTAGCGGGCCTGCGCTAGCCCTGAAGGAGTACTGAAGGTTTCCACTAGTTCCAGGGCCAGCCCTCGCTGTCGAAGGCACGCAAAGAACCACTGGGATTCGACGGCAGCATTTTAGAACATTGAATGTCTTGAAGGGCGCTCCAGCTACCGGGCAAGCAAAGCAGGCGGGCACGATAAGCTAGAAGCCCAACGACTCGAGTGCAGTTTTTTTCACAAAGATAGCAGCGCGAGAGACTGCGGAATTTCATTTAGTACAAGAGAAATGATGCGTACTCGTCCTTCTATCGAGGCGATAAGGTGCATTGAAATCTCGTCCATAGTTCTGTGTTTGTTCCATTGCGCCATGACTGAAGCAATGGCCGTGCGTCGCAAGGGGTGCGTGTATAGGTGCATACGTACATGATGTGCTGTGTGAAGATCGATGGAAAATAGACGTCAGAAGGCGTGGCCAAGTACATCCCAAAAAGTGCTTTGCTTGGCAGCACAAGGGAGACTTGAGAAGCGACAGGGTCGCGCAATGCCAGAGCGAGACCTCGCCTTTCCAAGCTGACTTGGACCATTGGTGAATCCAAGGAACGTTTAATTCGTCCTCTACAGAAGCACCATTGCATCCAAGAAGTATATCCAAGATTACCCACCTCTTTTCACTGCGTGCAGGGCAAAGTAGGTTTGTGCTGGCGTGCAGCAAGCAGCTCTAGATTTTGTGGCTGCATTACCGGCATGGCAAGCAATGAACACCCTCAAACGAGCGTACAATCTACAGGCAAGCCATATCCAGCCCCCGCCCATTGCAAACTACGCGCCAAAAGGGAGCTGGTGTCCTGTTCAAAAGAACAATTCTTAAACCGTCTCGTCATCTACAATGCGTGCACGTCCATCATTGGCTGAATTTCAAAGCATGTTCTTTGCAGAGACTTATACCTACTCTAGTAATTACACAGAAGCTCTGCTTCAAAAGGGCCTTGGCACAGAATGAGGAGAGGCGTAGAGAGCGTACAGGCTTAGCAGTAGTTGCACCAGTGGCGTTTCCCAGGTTCAAGCCAAGGCACGCATCAATCCGAGCAGGCCCAAGAGATGGCGTCGCGAGTGGATTCCTGGGTCACGGGACTGGACAGAGGACGGGCTCTGGCCTTGGATCGCGTTCCTGCGCTGCCACCCTCGTTCCCGGCGTACGCAGTCGTCGCGCCGTGGTAGTCCCGTAGGGTTGACGGACATCGTTGGCTGCCTCTGGCCTGCTTGGCCACTCAGATGAGATGGGTATTACTGCGGAGAACCAGAAGCTGTCTTTTTGCTGACTCAAGCATGCCTTGCTGGCTCTGCATTTGAGGATCTTTTCGTGGCCGATCATTAGGCAAATTGCAATACCTATTCCCCCGGCGGCTTGGGATAGCTAATGTCTCACACCTCTCGTCCCTCATTCGCCGGCCCCCAGACGGGGCCCCCGGATGAAGGAACGAGTGTGATCACTTGACCCAACGCAGTGATGAAAACAACATTTCCATCATGCGATCGTGAGAAAAGGTGAAATATGGACGCCCAAAGCTTGGTTTGCACAGCAGAACGTCCCATCGTCTTTGGGAGCTGCGGTTGCTCGGATTCACCCGCTGTGCGCCCGGATGACCTTGTTGATATTCTCCGCGACCGTGCCATGTCCGCTTTGGGGTGCTTGATTGGAAAGCAGGCGTTGTATGCAAGACCCAAAACCTGGGGTTGAGGTTGACTGGCTGAGGATCGTTTTCAGCAGAGCGAGCACGGACTGTGTGGGGAGTCGCATAAACGGGGATGCTTGGTTTGAGTTGTCCAGGGGCCATCGATGTTTGCAATAAAAAGCGCCAAGTGAGAAGCTCAAAAATCTGGGGCATTTTGCGGGGAGATGGAGAGTCGGGGCATTACGGACTCGAATGGGCCTGGACTGTTGTAACTGAGCTCTGTGAGAAGCAGCACCCCCCTTTTCCTCTGCGAGTAGGGGATCAATCGATGAGTTTTGGAGCTACTGATACACAGAATGGGTGCCACACACGAGAGAGTCTGAGACCTGCTCATTTGAATCCGGAATTTGTGGCATCATCGCATTCCGAAAACCAGTGCGCCATTTATGGGCTCGTTGCTGCTGTTGTTGTTGCTGCTTCTTGCTACTGCTGTCGTGCATGATAGGCGTTAATCACCCCGTTGCCCCGAGGCTGAAGATCATCAGGCCAAGTCCCTGATCAAGAAGCCCTCTGATGGCAGACCGAGGTCCGTATTTGATGATTGGTTGCAGGACCCTGCAGCTTTGACGTATGCCAGCACCTGTTACGTTTGGGATCAACAGCCATTGGAAGGCCAGTGACCTCTTTCAGGGCCCAACAAAGTACGGTACCACTGCAGTCGATCCTCGCCGACGCCTTCTTTGACGTTTTGCTTGCAAGTGGGCAGTCTTGCCATTTTGCACCTGGCAACCTCACCGCTCGTTCCCCTGCCCACACCTGAGGTGCTTCTTGTGTCTGGGTGCCTGCGAGTTACGCTGTCAGAACAGGAGAGGAGCAGCGTTGCTTGATGCCCATGGTATGGACATGCCGTCGTCCTCCTTGTGTCTGCAGAGTTGAATGCCCGATCTCTTCCAGTAGCATTGCTGGAAATACAATGCCTATAGTGTGGTAATAGTAGTAGCAGAAGAAGTAGCACAATAGACGGAGGGCAAAGACGTGATAAACTTTCGGGGGACTGTATCCTGGGTCCTGTGCCAGTCAAGCAGTGTCTCTGCAGCACATGTCGACTTTGGACGGCCTGTGCCCTCTACAGGACCGAACAAAGACGACGTCGCCGTAAGGGTCAATACCTCGCGCCGTTCAATGCGAGATTGTTCTGGTCAAGCTGGCCTTGTCGCTGAGTTTGCGTGGTTGCGCGGCTAGCCTGTCGTTGGGGCCGCCTGGTCGAGTCCTTTCTCGCCAGTACAGGGTCCAGACGGTCTGCTAAGCAGGGTCCTGCCCAGTAAAAGTGTATTAGGTGATGACCGTCTGTGATCGAAATTTGACACACTGTTTGCGGTTGCCCAGTAAGTATCGAGTATTTGTGGCAGCGAAATGCCAGAATCTTCAAGCTCTGGCGAGCCACTGGCCGGAAGGTCGTGAATGGTCAGGGAGAGTCCCTGGAGCCCCATAGAATTGTGAAGTTGAGCCAATTCCTGGATGGTGACCTCAAAAGTCCAAAGCTTGTGAGACTGGTCCTCGCAATGAGATCCAGAACCCGCTGGCTGCCGGCGCCTTGTTGGTGCAGGTGGCGGCAATTGGCCATTACTGCTTGATCCGGCTGCACTTGAGCAACCTTTTCGAATGTATACTTTTCAAAGAGGCTGGCACCTTCCTTAGTTGCAGTGCGGCTCTGACGCATTTCATGTCGACCCAAGACTTCCAGATTAGGGTCAAAAGACCCGACTTATTCCCTATCAATTGGCTAGATTCCAACGTAGCGTCCGCAATCGCGCCTTCCCTACTTTGACTTGCCATGTTGGTACTGTGTAGCTACATTCTTGAGACAGCACGAGATCGTCATCTTATTGATGAACAATAAAATCATATCCTGCTTTACTGTTCTCACTCGGGAAGGGTTTGCTTGTGCCGGCCGGTTGATTGCTCGCCGAGTTGAGCTGTGTGGACTGACTCAAGTACGCAGGCTAAACAGGCGAAACTAGAAAACTGCAACGAGACATTGGTAAAACTCGGAGCGATGAACAAGAAAATAAGAAAAAAATTCCGACCGCGAGGGTGATGGTGGTGCCGCGAGACGGTCCCACGAAAGTTGGTCTGCCTTAGAAAGTATCTACCGACGAGGCTACAGTGAGGTGGATACTTGGTGGTACATGCAGAGCTCTGCAGGTTTTGACTCTTGGAAATGCAAGTTGACCAAGTACTTCATACACCAGGATTCTTCGCTTAGCAGTCCTGCACTTCAGCCGTCAAGGACCCTGATCGTCGGCAACGCGGCCTAGAAGAGAAGCTCAAGACCAACGCAGAGAGCAGCCTTGGACCGTGAATATGTCCCTGTCTAAGACGTCGCTGAACTCAATTGCAAATCCGAAATGTGAATGTGCTGACGGAGCGCATCTCATGGCCAAACCAAGTACAGCTGCGTACTCATTGTACAATCTTGAACACACTTGTCCCCAGCCATGACTACCCTGGCATTGGGAAGTGCAGACGATTCTGCCAAAAGAGGAGCCTGTTGAGGCTCTCTAGCCCATCGGACAATGGCGATATGGCCATTTGCAATGCAAATTGTGTCTCGAGGCACGCGCTAGGTTGCGGGTCGGTCGCATTGCGGGGCCCTTTGGGCGCCAGAGCGTTTGGGCGTCGATGGGAAGGCCTGTGCAGCGCTGGGCAAGCCTGTGTTTTAGCGACCGACAGGGGCCATCACCACCTGTAATTATGCGACTCTCTGGCCACAACGAGAAGAGTTTTTCCTAACCCCATGTATCAAATTTTGCATCTTGCAAAAGAGTCACCATGCATTGTCATCACTGGGAATTTCTGGCAGCCGCTGGCAGCCGCAGCATCCCTGGAAGCGTTGCAATTCCAGTCGTAGTTGCAGCAGAACTTGAGCTGTCATTGCAGAGCCGTTCATAGCAAGCCGCAACTGAGCCTAGAGGCAGCTGGGCAGCCTGGACAAGCCTGGAAGCCTGGTGCTGACGGTGACTTCCAGCTTTAACTCCCAATGTACACAGTATCATCTCGGCGCTGCTGCTACTGTAGACAGGTATATTGCTCTCATCTTTGTGGGAAGCGGGGGCAGTATTATATAGAGGAGTACACAGAGGTGATATCGCAGTGCCTCCTTCTGACTGTGCTGACCAGCTGGCTGATCCGAAATACCTCACTTCGGAGACCTTGGACTGCTTGACAATCTAAAGCATCCGGGCGTCACTTTGTCATTTGCGCTGTCAAATCCCGTGTCAATCTTCTACTCTGTGAGCCGCACACACTGCACTCTGCTCGCACACCCGCAGGTCACGCCGTCATGCACATATCCTATAACTGCAAGCGACAGCCTCGTGGGTGGGGGTCCTCAAAAGGGTGCGCGGCGGCACTGCGGACTGGACAGAACACACAAGCACACACACACACACACACACACATCTTGTCTCCACCCTGCCACGTTTTCGAAGCCTGTCGCCAACCACTGGGAAAACAGGGGTGGCGATCTGGACTGGAAAAGACCCTCCGTGAGTGGAAGCGGAGTTGCAACAACGGCGAGCCGGTGTGGTCTACGGTACATCAGGAAGAGCCGCCAAACGAGGAACCTATCTTCTTTCAATTGATTGATGTTCGATAGAAACTTGGACGGATCAACGCCTTCTTGGAATGGTTACAAATTTTCGAGGACCAAGTGAGCTGAGTTCAATTGGAATGTTTGGATAGCATAACCCAGGCCAGTACAGATTTCGCAAGTGGCAAGCAACGTGTCAAGCTGACTCGAGCGACATCACTGCCATTCAGACGTCCTGTCAGGCCTGCCTGGGGATCCGTTGCACTACCAACGGCACTCTCCCAGGTTTGTCAGCCGATTTTCAGCGAAGCTTTCTGCTTCCCCGCAAGCAAGCTCAACAACAAAAGCCTAGGTCTTCGAAACCACGCATATACGAGGACCCAGCTCGGCCGAGGCTCGTTTCCCATCCGAGTTCTGGGGATGGCACGGAGAAGTGAAGACAGATGTTGCAGATCCTCCGTGTCTTTCAAGTTCGCGGCCTCCTTTTGATTCGTCTGAATGAGACACTTTTCAGCATCGGAACCATTGCAGATTTATGATTTTGCTGGAATCCACGGTTCAGATCAAGATGAGGCTTCCCGACGAGATTGGCCCGACCTATGAAGTACCGTCCCGTCTAGTGTGTCTGCCCTTGGCATGGAGCGTGTCTTGCTGTCTGAAGAAAGCCTCAGGCGGCAACGCGAATCCATACTGTACATATATGTGCGACCAATGCGACCACGGGGCATTTTGTCTGTGTCTACACTGCTTGTCCAGACACCTGATTGCCGCAAGGCTCTGGCTTCGACGAGGTGCTTTGTTAGACCCGGAGAAGCCCCGACCGATTGAACCTTGGAAAGGGCCGACTCGGAGGGCGAAAGGACAACCGCGCGGCCAATTGCTCGCGGCATTTCTGTTGCGCTCCCGGACGTGCTTCCTTTTGTGCAATAGCGATGGCCGTGCAGAGCGGCCAGCCCTTCTATCATGACCATCATACTACTCTCGACGTCGTAACCGGCACAAGAAGGATGGACTGCCGGACTACAAGTCGTCCCTTTACTGCCAAAGAGCTAATGCATACTTGGGTTATGATAAGGCGCGCCAGTGTCTCGGCCCTTGAAAGAAACAAGAGCAAATTCAACAACATCTGGGTACACTGCCGTCACATGCTGACTGCGTCCGGTCATTATTACCAGAATACAATTGCGGGCAGGGTGCCAGTGCTGCTTCTCGCATACTAGGCACGGGCTACCATGACACAGTGTTGGCCCCGCAGGAATGCCGCAATGTTGTCGTCATTGTCGCTGTACCCTACGCGACGACAAAACACCACTTACAACCACTCGACAGAGAATGTAATTGTCCCATCGCGAGCTACAGGCAGCCCTGTTAATGTACGATGAAGGGCAGAGGGTCCCATTGCCGTGCACAAGTCCTTTGTAGCTGAGCAAGTTCACTGAGCCACGCGAAAGCTCGCTGTGAATTATGTCTAGAACCGATTGCGATACGAAAAAGCGCAGCCTCATGTTTCATGATACAGACGTGCCACCGCTCTGGTCAGCGGCCCGCCAGCAGCGTCCACGCCGGTTGTCGTTGTCACCCGCAAGGCCGACCGGTTCTTCCTGATCCGTCTGTCTAGACACAAGCCGCACAGCTCGTCTGAACAGGCAGTGGCTTCGTTCGTGATACACCATGCAAAGCCTAGCTGGAAGAGTATATAGGATAGCGTGCAACTTTCTTGTCTGGGCGATTAGTGGCCCTGAAAGTCACCATCAGCATGCTTCCCCGCAAAAAGCTACCCTGGAATGGTGGCCCAGCAGGACGTCAACACCATAGCATCAGCCAGAGTCACTACTACTCATCAATGCTCGCTCAAACTGCTTACACACACACACACACCCCCCCCCAATATCCAAGTCTCTCAACGGGGTTCCCAGACCACGCCTGATGCTGTCTTGATAGGGCGGTGCCAAGATCACATGTTGCGCAGCGCCGCTCACCGGGCTGCTATGCAACACCAAGTGCAGCATCCTTCAGAGTGGGGTGAAGCGAAGGCTGGTTACGCGGGCGGGTGCAAGGGGGTTCTTTCGTGATTTATCAATTTCAAAAGGTATTCGAGAACGTTCTGATTTGCAGAGACCAACTTCCCCTGATAAGCGGAGAAGACAATGGCCGCATCCGGTCAAAATGGCGGCATTGCTCCCTGGCACGGAGCTAAGCACGGGGACTGATACAGCAACTGCCTTGCATACATGAACGACACTCTCCCTAGACGCACTTGCTACAGCTGCCCAGGTGTTGCTGGTTCAGTAGTGCGCAACCATTTGGTCTGACGCCGGCCGCTTCTTTGATATACTCCTGTCGTATCTTTATATCTCTCTACTCTGGCTCTTTGCATGATTGGCAAGTCGATGCGACACCTCAATACTGCGCCAAGTGCAATCTTCCAAAATTACTACGACATGCTATTTACAGGACCACAAAGTTCGTATAATTCATTGCAAGCTGTTCCTTTGTGGCTTGTGACAGAGTGCAAAAATCAAGTCCTGAGGTGTAAAAACAACAAGATACCATGGCCGACTTCTGTCTCAAAGTATGGTTGCGAACCTCATCCATTCATCGACGGCTTCTTGAATACAACCAGTCAACAGTGTGCAGTCCGGCTTGGTGACGCGTAACGGCCGTATCTTCGCTGCTTTCAGACAACCCGAGGCGAGTGGTTTTGGTACCACCCGGCTGAACGGCTGGTTGTAGGAGTTATTTTTATCTTCTATCAAGGTTTGATGGCGATTTGTTTTTGAATCATGTTGTCTTCTTTCCGTCTTTCCGCCCCTTCCATTTTGCTATGGAGACCCCTCGGTGCTCGAATCAGCAAACTGGGCGCCCGTACAAGTTGCTAGTTATGTTGTAGATATGATGTCCTTTCGTGTCTGTCATCTATCAAGACAACATGTGGTGAGAACGCTTCATCTGTCTGGTTCTGTCTCAAACACCTTCGAAGGCTATTGGGGAGGATGAGCGATGTCGGTCTTCATCTCAGCTTATCTACGTCTTCTCCACTTGACTTCTTGAACGCTCAGCCTTTACCCCTCTCTCATCTACGCACACCAGGAGGTGTCTTTGTCGATGTCAGTCAGTATCGATGTCGATATCCAAGCTCTACAGTCTATTTTTATTTTATCGAATTGTTCTTATTATCCATTGTTTTGTGTTCCTTTCTGCTGTTTCCGTTTGGGTCTCTCCGGCTTCTGATTTCCCAATTTCCGGAAAGCTCACTCCATTTCATAAAGTTGATTCAAGAGCCGACAACCGACTATGTTGCGCAGCTATGAGCCTCATGTAGGACAACACTCCATTTTCTGTGCCTATGTGGTCTCGAAACCTGGGATTGTTTAGGAAAGAAATCACATGTGAAGCACTACAGCTAGTACTGAAGAAGAGCAGGCACTTACTATAGTGCGTATGTAACGAACTCCCTCCTTCCATATCAAGTATGTATACATCCATCAAGTCATACTCGACGTCTACGGGTTTAGTTTGACCAACCGGCCAATATGATCGCAACAGAAAATGTCGTATCCTTTGCTTTGCTTGTTTATTTTCTTGCCTATCATCAATGATCTGGTAATCAATGATGTTTAAGGCGCCGAAGCCACGTCAACTAGCTCTAGCTCTAAACACTATCTTTTGCAATTGCCACCCACACTTAGTTGTTCGGAAAGAAATTCGTGCGAGAGATTCTGAGACTACTCTTGGCGGTAAGGCAAAGGGGAAAAGGGCCGAGAGGGGGAAAGGGGGATATTCTTTCTTCCAATGTGGGTTGGAGATTTTGGAGGGTTCTAATGGGAGTGGAGGTGTGGAAAGTGCAAAGTTTAGGTGAGCAGTGGAGCGAGTTTATGTATATATGTACATTATTTTACAGGCATGATTTGTATGGACGAATACGTGATCTGTCGATTGATCTTTGTGTACTCTTTGTGTGAGTGTATATTGATCGGTCCGGGACTGGTCTGGGCTGAGAGTTGTGAATGGGTCTCGGACATGAATTGATCGGTTTTGAAGAGCAAATTGTCTTCCAACGAATTTGCAACTCGCAGTTGCTCACGGAGAGTAATATCACCTTATATACAAGTCATGTACGAGATTGGCTTCCACTACTCGGTAGGTAAAACTTGATGCTACTTGTGAAATTGGCTACACAGAACGGGCAGTCACTGCCTTGAACGGTCAGCTGACTTGTTGGATCTTGATTGGCGATCTCGATGTTTTTGATGTGAGGGTTCATTATATACTTTGCTTTGGATCGTGCAGTACGATTGATATTCATTGCATGGGAACTTGTGAACTGGGTATCGACTGGTCTACTCCGTCTTCTTCCTTCCATGTGAATATTCCTGCGATGCAGCAGGGTACCAAATAAGTACTCCTCATGCAGGAAAAGGAAAAGGAAGCCCACCATGTGCAATTCACCCAAAGACTGATCAACATGTCCCTCTTCCTTAGCCTACCAGACTTTTTAGTGAATATCTCTCTGTTGGGAAGGCAGTTCGAAGTAATAGCTAAGTAGCACATTTGGGGTGTATGGCCATTCCCCTCCATCCTTTCTAAGCGAGCGCTGCTAAATGCGGCTGTGGTGCTTTATGCGTAAGAATGCCGTCATTCGTACTTATCCTCGTACCATAGTGACGGATTTGTGACAAGGTTTTGATCAAGAGCATAAAGAGCTGCAAATCAATGGTAGCTCGTCGTCTTCTATTGCAACTTGCAGACAATTCATAGACCTCGTCTCAGACTGAGACCCGCTCAGGCTGTGACCATGCGTGTGCATTTCGCGCGAATAGATGCTCGGAATGAGATGTTAAATTACTGTCGAGATCACGACGTGCGAGCGGGCGGGTTTCTGTTTGGTTGTCTGGCAACCGCTTTCGTGGCTCGGGTGATGGTCAAAAACTCGTTGTTTCGTCGTTTTTATTCAGCAGTGAGCTTTTCTGGCATCCGACAAGCAACATTACTATGCTTTGACGAAGTAAGTGCCTATCAGGACCGAGCAGCGAATGCCACGTCAGCGGGAACTCTGAGGCTTGCGCAATACATGCTCTTGGACGGGGCGACATCTCGGACGAGATGCACGGCTACCTCGCCGTCCTTGATTTCTCCTTGTCCGGCGCTTCCACTTGGTGTGTCCTTGACGCCGTCCCAGACCAGCGTAGTGCCTAGCTCCTTGGACACTCTATCTGCGACGTCGATCCGCGGCTCATCACCGTCGCTCTTGAGCGCGAAGCAATGGACATGGACCACAGGCAGCTTCGTTCTGGTGTGTGGCTCAAAGAGCTGTTCGTGGCCAGCATACACGCCGCGGAAATTTGGCAGGAATTCGGTTGCGGACGCCGGCAGGTTCATGACGAAGTGGGACACGGTTGCTGGGATGGGGATAACAGTTGGTGGAGGCCGCTTGCCTTTTGGATCGCTGCGGGAGAACTTTTGTTTCGAGGGAACGGTGATTGATTCGCCAGCTTTGTTTGCGGCGAGGACATTGTCGGTGGCCTGGTGAATGAACACACGACCGTCTGTGTTGAATGGTCGCACATATGAGGTGACCTAAGCTTGCTGTTAGCATCTACATCCAACCCGAGAAGATGTGATAATGTACCAACCTTGTTCTTCGTGATAGCATCCTTGAGGTATTTGAAACTCTCAGGGTTGTAATCGTTTGCCCAGACAAACACGCCTCTTTTGCCAGCTGGCACGGCAAATGGTCCAATACCCGCCATCACATCACAGACCACCTCGCCAGGCTTAAACAGCCTGATGAGGCGCGTATGCTCCTTTTCCAGCTTGCTATTCCAGTACACCTTGGAGTAGTCGAACTTGAACAAGCACCCATTCTCGTTGAGCTCGACATTGAGATCGTCTGGGCCGGCGAGTACCTCGTAGCTGAATGTCCTGAACTCTGATTCCGTGCCCACATTGTCCACCTTGTTGATGACGGTGCGAATGTTTGGGTTCTTCTCAACCAGAACCTGGCCGATGAGTTGCTTGTATGGCAGATGCTGATCCCGGAGGTTCAGATGTGCCACATGGCCAGCGGTGTTGAACCCAGCGGGGATATCATCGTGGAGCTCTGGTGGCAGCTGCGCCGTCATAACATCGCGATACGACCAGTAGTCGTAGTCCAGCTGGAGTTGATAAGGCACAATGCTAACCTCATCCTGCTTCACCAGCTCCGATACCACAGGACCCCATGTTTCTTGCTTGGCTGGTGAGATGGTGGGCTTGAGAAGGAGAGCTTTGCCGCCCTTTGCAGCGAGAGCAGGATCCGGGTTCGCGACAACGGTGGAAATACGGTCCAAGAGAAGAGCGTCAGCGCTCTTGGTCAGTGTCTGGCGGAGCCGTGTGATGTTCTTGTTGTCGCGCACCGTGGCGGCTGCCAGGTTGAGCGTCTTGTTGAAGGCGGCCTTGTTGAGGATAGCGCTGGGCTTGAGAACTGGCGGCCGCACAAAGGACATGATGTCATCTGGCTGTGAAGCTGATGTATGTTCTTCGCGACGGACAGATGACATGGTCGTGTATGTATGAGATTATATGCGATAAAGAGGGTCACGAAGTTGGTATAGTGTGGCACATGGTAGTAGTGAATATCGGTACCATCTCACCCTAGCACAGCTTAGTGGGGATATTGAACTTTTTGGCAAGGCTGTAAGCGATTGATGTGGCTACCGAAAGTTTTTGTGGGTCTGGACTGTGGCGCAGCCGCAAGGCTGAGAGTTAGTACTTCTGCAGTAGACTGGTGATGTCACGGTTCGATATAAGTCAACCTACGTGGATAATACAAAGCAAGCCTTGGGATAGTTGCGTAGGAATGAGGTTTTTATTCTTGTCTACAAAACTTTCCGTCTATTCAATCCTTACTCGTCCACGATTTTATAGCACAATGTCGAAAAAACGAACGCTGGACGTCTTCTTTGCGCCTGTGAAGCAACGGAAACTGGACAATGCCGAGCGAGATGGAGAGCCTGTAAGAATATTTCTTTGATCAAACTTTTGGAAGAAGAGTCGCGTTAATTGTGAACCCTTTCTTGCAGGTAACCAAATCAGCTCACGCGACATATCCATTTCCCATCCCAGATTTTCCAGCTCACATTTCCAAGGACCTCTTGTCCCTTCCCGCCGTAGAAGGGCGCACCATCAACGACCAGCTCGACCTAGACCTCATCTACTTCGAGCCCTATGTTCCCACATATCTTGCAAAGGATGTCTTCAACTTCCTTCGCTCTGAACTGCCCTTTTATCGGGTCAAGTATAACATCAAGCGCGGCAGTGTCGAAACGCCAATCAACACCCCTCGGTACACCACCGTGTTTGGACTTGACGAGACTTCGCGCTTCTCAGAGGATGGGAGCACGATAGTCGATGCCAAAACGAGTCGACAGGTTCCTGCCCAGGCATATGCTCGATATGCACCGCGCCCAATTCCCAAGTGTCTGGACGATCTGCGCAGGTCAACGGAGGCAGCGACGGGCTGCAAGTTCAATTTCTGCCTGGTTAATTATTATTCGTCTGGCGCCGACAGTATCTCCTTTCATAGCGATGATGAGAGGTTTCTCGGCGCTGATCCGGCCATTGCCTCTTTTTCCTTTGGCGCAAGGAGAGACTTTCTGATGAAGCACAAGCCTGTTGCTTCGCATGCACAGCAGGCTGACGTGCCGGAACCAAAACCGTTGAAACTTCCTCTCGGCAGTGGAGATATGCTCCTTATGAGAGGCAGAACCCAGTCGTGCTGGCTCCATTCGATACCAAAAAGGGCCGGGAAGAACGATCCTGGCGGCAGGATCAACATCACATTTCGGAGGGCCATGGTAAAGGGCGGCACTGACAATTATTATAACTATAATGTTGGTACCGGTCCTGTGTACAAGTGGAATGACAACGCTCGCGAGATGCAGATCTGGAGTTCTTAACTTATGGGGTATAATGGTCAAACACCGTCTATGCTGTCAGTTTAATCCTTCTTCTAGCTTCGTCTCTCTTCAAGCCTTGAACCTAGATATCAACTCCAATGTGTGTGAAAGCGTCAACTATCGGCCCCATCTGAATTGCGCGTTGGCGTATTTGCACAAACCACTGTAGAAGACTTGGTAGCCCACGCCCTCATTATCAGGCACATGGAAGACTTCTGTGATGTGCAGATGCCACGGAGGGTATCCTTGAAACTCGACGTAAGGCCCGAAAATGATGAGTAGGTCCGACTCTTCCATGACGCTCTCCTTCAATTCCTCGTCAAGGAGATTTGTGTCAATATGCGCGGGATCCACCTTGTTCTTCTGCGCCATTTCCGCCAGGGTTTTGGTGAGGTCGACTATTGAGTCTCGGCCGTCTTCATAAGAGACCAGCCTGACCAGGAGATGTCCTGGTCCCTCACCGTCGTATCCCGTCCCAGACGCCGGCGACTCGATTGACTCTTGATGGGGTGCACAGAGCGCTAGTGTGGGATGCTGCTTGCCAAAGTACGACTTGAGGTTTTGCGAAATGGCCCGGTGGATTTCTGGAAGGTATTGCTTTAAAAGTCCTGTCATGCCGTTTTAGCAAAGTTTCAACCACGGATTGCGCATACCACCCACCAGTCTTCTCATAGACGTTCAGCACGGGTATGCCGGCGCAAGCGCACCACGCAGAGGTCTCTGCCACCTCGTTCACTAGCCGCTCGAGCTCTGAGCCTCCCTTGCCGTCGTCTTCCAATTTCAATATTACACTAAGGATCCGTGGAAGCTTGCTCAATCTTTTGACATCCTTCTGTATCATGGCGGGATCACGGTGGTGGTAGTAAAATATGGAGTATATGCGGTCGCGTACGGCATGGTAGGCTTGTCGACTCCGAATATAGATTGAGAAGATCGCATGTATGACAGTAAAGACCAGAACGTGTAGCTGAGCCTCGAAGAATCTGCGAATACCAAAGGACGGTCGTCGGCCTCGAGTGCGCTCGGCTTTTTCTTGGTCGACTTTTATAGGAGGCAGGTATGGCTATTCAAGGTCAGCTTCGGGCTTCCGCTTCAGGGACACAAAGAAGAGGTTGAAGCTTACCTCTATAAGCTTCAGCCTTTCCTCAGGGCTCAAAAGCTTTCCACCAGCCTTCTCATCACGCCGATACAGCTCTTTCGCCTTGGCCCGGGAAGACATGGTGAAGGGACCCTTTGTGAATCAGCCCCACGATGAGTCGATCGACAAGAATGGTGTTGTGTTCAAGATGACAATACAGACATAAGTCTGTCCTGTGAGATAATGGAATGAAGAGTGTATGAGACGCGTAGTTCCAAGCTCACAGAGAAGGCAGATAGAATGGCATGTTGTGTTGATTGATGTCTTGTTTAAGGAATTGTTTCGAATTGCCCTGTCCATTACTGCCACATGCGCTGTATTAGTGGCTGACCTCCCTGCTCTCAGGAGCCTGCCGGGTAGCAAGGGAGCACCTGCGCAACCCCTCTGATTGTCGTCACTAGGGGACCCTTCAGCGGCTGGGTCACAGCAGGGTGACCCAAGCGCTAGCCTCGCTGGTCCCCTTCCCAGAAACACCGAAACGTCTCCTGGACTTGCGGCACTTGCCCACCAACCTGGCCAAATCCCAAGCGCATCCTCTTACGTCTCAACGAAACGCCGCCTAAGCACAGCACTGCTTCACACCCAATCGCAGGCAACGATACGTATTCTGATCGCGGATCACTTCGATAGTTGCGCCCTCGGCGCCAGCAGCGCCGGCGATGTCGACCAGGCAGGAAAGGGTCGAGTCCATGATAGGATCTCGGGCCCTATTTCCCCAAGGCCCAAGTTTTTCCGAGGAAGACTTTTCGACCAGAGACTTTATTACTCGAGACTTTGTAGACGAGCTAGCTGAAAGTGCTATACCCATTAATCGGCGCTTGATGCCGGCGGCTCAGGCAGCATTCGATCCGAAACCTTTGATTCGAACATTTGAGCGTACGTGTGCTCTCTCGCGAAAGGCCGAGCTTTTGAGCATCTGGAGTATTAACTTGGACTTCTCTTTTTAGACGCTTTGTCACAATTGGGTATTCTGTCCGAGAAGCTCGAAGAGGAGGAATCTGGTCTACAGGCCGAAGTGCGACGAGCAGAAATGCAGCACGACCGCACCCTAGATGTTCTCGGTCGCAAACTTGACGAGTCCATGGCACAGTTTGAAGCGCTCGATTCCGCTCTAAATCATCCGACTGGAGTGAACGGCTATGACAGATCTAGCAGGAGTGATGCGGGCGGCAACATTGCGGTGCAAATTGGTGAGAATCTTGAAGAGCTGGACAGAAAGAGAAGGAGAGCGCTGGACGCCAATTTCTTGATACGATGTTGGAACGAAGTTTATGAGAATGGCCAACTCACATCTTTGGAAGAAATGAAAAGGCAAGGTGGCGCCGAGAACAAAGTACGGTGTGCTACCATTGCTCGTCAATTGATGCGCATCAGCCAGAGACTGGACCCTACCTCTTGGGGGCAAGTGAATGGTTTTCGACGTGGCGGTACGACAAACGGAGTGACCGGTATCAGGAACCACAACACGCGAGAGGTCTTGGAAAAGTACTGCGAGGTTTTGGAGCAGGATCTTCTTGAGCAATTCAACAGGAGCTACCGAGCCCAAAACTTCCCCGACATGATGCAATGCGCCAAGGTTCTTCAAGATTTCAATGGTGGGTCCAGCGTCACAGCAACTTTTGTCAACCAGCACGACTTCTTCATAAATAGAACCCAGCTACTTGCGGATGAGGTCACTGGCGATGACGAGAGCTGGGAACAACTCGCAGATCCAGACAAAGAACCGCCAGGAGTCGAGCAGAGTCTGCAGTCCCTGGTTGACGAAGTTCGGGTCATTATGCAAGAAGAGTCGTTCATTATCAAGCAGGCGTTCCCTTTTGCGGAAACAGTCTTGATCAAATTTATCCAGAGAGTGTTCCAGCAGTCCATCCAGCAGCGTCTCGAAAGAGTACTTGAGAAGGCAGACTCTGTGTCATCGCTTGCATTCTTGCGGACACTTCACGCTGCAAGAACATACATCGGCCAGCTTGTCGAGGATCTCAAGACACATGGACTCACAGAGAATCCGGAGCCTTGCTCTGCACAAATATCTCAGACTCTAGATCAGCAGATCGACGAGCTATTTGTTCCATATCTAGTTGGGAACTCATACATCGACCGAGAGCGAAAGAATTTGGAAGAACTCTACAGCTCCCTGCTCTTCAAGTACACAATATTCCACTCGAGGCGCAAAAAGGGACCGACAGGCTTTATGGCAGCCATAGCCCAGCAAGGCTCACAGCTCTTGACATCAGCTAAGGAAAAATATCTTGAGCGTCTTGAATCGTCCGACCTTACGGTAACCCAAAAAGCCATGATGTTGCGAGTCGCTGGAGTCAAGGACAATAATGGCGACAAGAACGAGATCGAGGTCTCGGAAGAAGACGGTGTATTGAGTGTCCAGGTCGCACAGCGAATGATGAAGTGGCTTGCGGAGAGTGTTCGGAGGACGCTAGAACTCGGATCACAGTCAGACACCGCCAAAGACGTCAACAGTCTCCTCAACCTCCTCTTGACCAGTATGGGCCAGGTCTACGTTGAGACCTCTCTAGACGCTGCGCTCGATGCATCAACATTGCAGGAGAACTCAAAGAATGAGCCTGACCTTGCCTATCTGCCTTCGATCCGCACCGCAACCACGATCGCCAATATCATGTCACGCTTCGTTCACACGGTCATGATCAGACTAGCTGAAGGCAATGCGACAGTCCGTCGCAACATGGAAGCCCAAGCAAAGCTAGGCATGGAATCCATAGAGCGCAAAACGAACAACGTCGTGAAGAGCTCCATCGACGTCGTGGTCAACTGGGTTACCAGGGCTCTTTCTACGCAGAAAAAGACAGATTTCAAAATGAAGGACAACGAGCTCGAAGCCATGGCGGAGCTTATGCAAACACCAACTTGTCAGACAATTTGCAGTTTCCTCAAGAGAGTCTTTACTCTTGCAATGCAAGCCATTGACGGCCACAATATTGAACTCTTCAGCAACGAGCTGGCGCTTTCCTTGCACCGTCTGCTTTTTGAGCACTTTAAGAAATTCTCCGTCAACGCAACAGGAGGTCTCATGGTGACTAAGGATATCAACAGATACATCTCAACGCTCAAAGAGTGGCCGCTCAACAGCGATGTCAAGGCCTCTCTTGATTTGTTGCCCGAAATCGGTTACCTGTTCATGATTGGCGCGGAGGCTCTGCGTGAAAAGTCGCGCAATCTCACGACAGGTCCTGGAACAGCCGGCGGAAAGAAATTGACTAAGACGGACTTCAAAGCCTTCGTGGCAAAGAGAGAGGACGCTAGCAGTGTGGGTGTGCAAAGTGTGCTTAACGGATTATAATTCATGGGAGCACATTTATATTGGTGTGGCGCCTGGAATGGCATTACAACTTCATGTCAATGGCATAGCGATTTTATTCAAAATGATACCAACATCCAAACACGAACTGACCGAAGACTCGTCACGGAACACTTGAATAGATATCGTGACTGCTTTGCTTTGTGCTCCTGTAGTTGCTAATCGTAGGAAAAGCCCACTCTTCTAAGATTATAGCCATCGAATACCACCTGACAGGTCCGCTTCTACTCTGCACTTTACAAGGCTTTGATACTAGTGCAAGGCAACCTACCCAGGTGTTCAAGGTCTAAAGTCATTATTGACTGCAAACATCACTCTATCATACCACAATACTACATGAGAGCGTGTGCCTTCTGTTGTATCCCAAACCAGACCAGTCTGTTGCAACGTTGCGGAAATGAGAGTGATCTTGCTTTCTTTTTGCCGCTTATTATTGTCAGTATCCTCACTGGAACCTACTCAAGGCATCAGTACCTAATTGCTTAAAAGAGCTAACCTTGAACTTCGCATTTCCGTATGAGTACCACGCCTTTCACGCAGTAACACCAGCATTCGAGCCATCGTATATATTCTAACGCCAACCAAGAATGATACACTAGCAATGTCCGATCTAGTCAGCTCGTTGTGTCTCTCTTGCCCAAACGGAGGTTCCTTTTACATATGCCAGGGCAACACGAGTCAATTTCTAGGCTGTTACAGTTCAGATCCGTGCAGCAAGGGAACCGGCGATTGCCTGCAATCTGACCTGCGCTACGCCAGTTTTACTTCGTCAAACTACGCCATGACCAAAGCCCAGGCATGCAGCGGCAGTGGCGCAGAATGGTACACTTGCCAACATACCCAGAGCCTTTTCTCAGCTGCTGTTCGAGCGATGCTTGCTATACCCCCGCTGGATGCGCCAGTGCGGATTTGGCGGCGGCGCGACTGTCGGATGTATAGGGTAGTGCGGCTGTGTTTCTGACGAAGACAGCGGTGAGGACTGCAAGCAGTCCACAGCGAGAACGATGTCAACAGTGATGCTCTCAGCACCATATGTGCCTTTGAATCGCACTCTTGGAGTACCGCAGCACACTGTATTGCAACACGAACCAACATCACTTTTGGAGACCGTAGCTGAGCTTGATGTAACGAGCGCCAAAGCAGATCATTGCGAGCGATGACTGCCGCTCTGGGAAGGAATACCCTACCGTTGACATAGCCAATGTGAAGGACGTAATCTGGACATGTATAACGTAGACGTACTTTTGAGAAGAAGAAAGTGATCGTTGAGCGCAGATACTGGAGAACACCAACAAATATAGCATGTATGAATACGAATAATGGGCTCCGCTAATGAACGTGAGAAAGATATTGGGAGACAGAGTGGTTATTCGATCATTTGCTTCCGAGGTTGCACTATGCAAGAATCCTAGAAAGTACCTGGGTATTTCATTGTGCCCAGGGATACTGCTTTGTCATTGGGGGCAGCCTTGGGCAGCAGCCTTGCGTAGCAGAGTGGAGTGAGGCTCTTCTGGACACTTCTCTGGGGACCCGATTGATTTCTAGTTGACCCCATCAGATCTCGGTAAGATCACCGATAGGGCGCAGAAGATGGGCTGCAGCCTTATCTAGCAGCGATAAGTCGTATACCTCGGTACTTCGGATAGCAGTGCCCAAAAGGTGCTGGCAACCGGCATCCGTGGCAGTGAAGCTGGGGTGAGACTGGTCAAACTGGATGCTGGACCGCTAGCAGGTGTCATGGGTTTGTTAGTGGCCGCCATTGCCCCTCTGGCGCTGAGGCTTTTGGACACGTTTTAACACTTTGTCGAGCTCGACAACTTCTTGCCTCCTCTGCGCAAACAAGTCTTGCTTTCGTACTTTTCTTTTCATTCTCACGTTCACGTCGCGTACTCAATAGCGCGTACAAGTGGTTGTACCTATCTCCTTACTTCTGGAGGTCTTCTTGGTCCTGCCTGGCTTTTCTTTCCCTCGTGACGCCCTTCTACCAGCACGGTCCATTGCAGCGCGACCCCCAGTTTCTCTCTCCACCCGCAGCTGCGGTAACGGTCCCCTGCGGCCAGTGGTACCCCTGGTTCCTGACAGCTCAACTACCCGCTACTTTCTTCATAGCTGTTCCAGTTCAACTTCCTCTTCCTCTCCACCATCAAGGCCATTTTGTAGAGGACACTTCACGTCCACTGCAACAAAATGGAGAACGCTTTTGCAAGATCGACAGACGACGTCCTGTCAGCCTTGGGCGTCAACGCCTCTACTGGCTTGACAGACGCGCAGGTGACGCAACTCAGAGCGAAGCACGGCAAGAATGGTAAGAAAACCGTGCCCTTGCTCTTTCGCTCCCCTCCTCTTGCGCCGTCAAACATCTGTACTGACACACCTCTTTGTCCGCAGCCATCGCCGAAGAGCCACCTACGCCCCTGTGGGAGCTCATCCTCGAGCAATTTAAGGATCAACTCGTCCTCATCCTCCTTGGTTCTGCTGCTATTTCCTTCGTGCTCGCCCTGTTTGAGGAGGAAGGTGGATGGAGCGCATTCGTCGACCCCGCTGTTGTAAGTAGACCTCAAGCTCGTGCACGCACACACACACACACACACACACACAGCACTGGGAGCCCTCCACGTAGATGAGGTTGTTAACAATCCGGTACGACGCAGATTCTGACTATCCTGATCCTCAATGCTGTCGTCGGTGTCTCGCAGGAGAGCAGCGCGGAGAAAGCCATCGCTGCACTTCAAGAATACTCGGCCAACGAGGCCAACGTAGTGCGCAATGACGGACACGTCTCGAGACTCAAGGCAGAGTTACTGGTTCCGGGTGATATTATCTCGGTTGCTGTTGGTGATCGGATTCCGGCAGACTGTAGACTGCTTGCCATCGAGAGCAACTCATTTGCGGTCGACCAAGCTATTTTGACGGGTGAAAGCGAGAGCGTCGGCAAGGACTGTCGCGCTGTGGTTCAAGACAGCAACGCTGTCAAGCAGGACCAGGTCAACATGCTCTTCTCCGGAACTACCGTCGTTACTGGCAGGGCCAAGGCTGTGGTGGTGCTTACCGGCTCCAACACGGCGATTGGTGACATTCATGAGAGCATTTCTGCACAGATCTCCGAGCCGACGCCTCTCAAGCAGAAGCTCAATGACTTCGGAGACAGTCTTGCCAAGGTTATCACTGTCATCTGCATCCTCGTCTGGCTCATCAACATTCCCAACTTCAAGGACCCCAGCCACGGAAGCTGGGCCAAGGGCGCCATCTACTACCTCAAGATTGCCGTGTCCCTTGGTGTGGCTGCCATTCCCGAGGGTCTGGCTGTGGTCATTACCACTTGTCTCGCTTTGGGAACTCGCAAGATGGCAGCCAAGAACGCAGTGGTTCGCAGCCTACCCTCCGTCGAAACCCTGGGCAGCTGCAGTGTCATTTGCTCGGACAAGACCGGCACTCTGACCACCAACCAGATGAGTGTGAATAAGATCGTCTACCTGAACGAAGCCGGTACCGATCTGGAAGAGCTGGATGTTTCTGGTACCACTTTCGAGCCCAAGGGCGACATCTCTTACAATGGCCAGGTTGTCCGCGATCTATCTCAGAAGTCCTCTACCGTCCGCCAAATGACCGAAGTTGCGGCTCTGTGCAATGACGCTCGGCTCGCATACGACTCCCGCAACGGCTTTTTCAACGTCGGCGAACCTACCGAGGGTGCACTTCGAACACTGACTGAAAAGGTGGGCCCTTGCGCGCCTGCTGCCAGTGTTCCAGACGACCGTGTCCATTACGCTAGCGCCTGGTACGAGAAGCAATACAACCGCCTTGCCACTTACGAATTCTCCCGCGATCGCAAGAGCATGTCTGTTCTGGTTGACAGTAACGGCAAGCAGAAGCTCCTTGTCAAGGGTGCTCCCGAGTCCATCATCGAACGGTGCACCAGTGTGCTCCTTGGAGCAAACGGCAAGAAGGTTGAACTCAATGGAAAGCTTTCGGATCTAATTATGCGTGAGGTCACTGACTACGGTAACCGGGGTCTGCGTGTCATTGCGCTGGCCAGTCTGGACGATATTTCGGACAACAAGCTCTTACTCTCTGCCAAGTCGACCGCTGATTACACCAACATTGAGCAGAACCTGACACTGCTCGGCTTGGTCGGTATGCTGGATCCCCCTCGCCCTGAAGTCCCTGCCTCCATTGCCAAGTGCAAGGATGCTGGCATTCGAGTCATCGTCATCACCGGAGACAACCGCAACACCGCTGAAAGCATCTGCCGTCAGATCGGCGTATTTGGCGAGAACGAGGACTTGACTGGCAAGAGCTACACTGGTCGTGAATTTGACAACTTGAGCCAGTCAGAGCAGGTCGAGGCTGCCAAGAAGGCTTCTCTCTTCTCTCGCGTTGAGCCTAGCCACAAGTCCAAGCTGGTCGATCTTTTGCAAAACCTGGGCGAGGTCGTGGCCATGACTGGCGATGGTGTCAATGATGCTCCTGCTTTGAAGAAGGCTGATATCGGTGTCGCCATGGGTTCTGGTACCGATGTTTCCAAGCTGGCAGCCGACATGGTCCTCGCCGATAACAACTTCGCAACCATTGAGGTTGCTATTGAAGAGGGTCGGTCCATCTACAACAACACTCAGCAATTTATCCGTTATCTTATTTCCTCCAACATTGGCGAGGTCGTTTCGATCTTCTTGACTGCCGCTCTCGGCATGCCTGAAGCTTTGATACCCGTCCAGCTCCTCTGGGTCAACCTGGTCACGGATGGTCTCCCTGCCACTGCTCTCTCCTTCAACCCACCTGACCACGATGTCATGCGTCGCCAGCCCCGCAAGCGCGATGAGGCTCTCATCGGCGGCTGGCTCTTCTTCCGTTACCTCATTATTGGCACATATGTTGGTCTCGCCACCGTGGCTGGCTATGCTTGGTGGTTCATGTTCTACTCGGGTGGTCCACAGATCACCTTCTGGCAACTACGCCACTTCCACCGCTGCTCTTCCGACTTCTCAGAGATTGGCTGCTCGATGTTCCACAATGACATGGCCAAGTCCGCTTCCACCGTGTCGCTGTCTATTCTTGTGGTCATTGAGATGTTCAACGCCATGAACGCTCTGTCCTCCAGCGAGTCTCTCTTGACCCTGCCGTTGTGGGACAACATGATGTTGGTGTACGCGATTGCCTTGTCGATGGCTCTGCACTTCGCTCTTCTCTACACGCCTTTCTTGCAAAGCCTCTTCTCAATTCTGCCTTTGAACATGGCTGAATGGAAGGCGGTTTGCCTGATTAGCGCCCCTGTGGTGTAAGTCTACCATGCCTCTCCCACATTTCTCACACCATGCTAACGTGTATCTCCAGTCTCATCGACGAAATCTTGAAGTTCTTTGAGAGATCATTTTTCATGCAAAAGACGACTCACGTCGCTCCCACCAAGACAAAGAAGCACCAGTAGATGGGCGAATTCAGGCACCAAACATTACAATTGCATCATACAGGCATAGAAGGGAGTTTGTGTATACACAGGGTGGACTTGGTGCTAAATTAGATTTCATAGGGAATGTCTACCACGTGGTCTACAAATGTACTGTCTAGGTCAGGCTTGACTGAAACCAAAAATCGAGATGGGCCATATTTGAACTTTTGAGAAACTCTCGGCCCCGTACTGTACTTATTTCACTCTACCTTTTTTTAATGCACAAAACTGCATGTGATTAAAATTGCCTACAACTTCACACTACTGCTTGTCATCAACTACAATATTTGTTTATCTGGTTTTCTTGATCATTCGCAGCCAGTGTGTAATGTGCATCTCTATCGTACAATGCCAAAATAAAGTCGTAGCTGCTTGACTGAACCGTTTCGGCTGTCAAGACAGCATCCCTTGCTCTTACTTGCGTGTCTCCCAAACATCAAAACTTGTTCTCCCAGTAGAACTCGGCCATGTTTAGTCTTGGCGACCCTTCAACAACCTCTTGGTAACCTTGTCCTTCTCGATAATGTACACGTGTGCGCCCCAACCTGACAGGGCATCTCGATCGACAGCGTTGAGGAGAGATTGAGAGATGGTCTCGAAAAGCTCATCGGGGCCCTATATCAAGTGATAACGTGGATTAGCCTGGGAACAACCAAAAGATAAAGGGGAAGTTTAGGAGCCCTGAAAGCAACCGGATACGTGCTAAACCATCACATGGCAACCAAGGAGACGTACCAAATCCGGCTCCCACAAGTTTTCGCACATGCCAAACAGCTGCTCCGTTGCCGTCCCGCTCACGATAAAGTCCTTTGCGAAATCGATACAGCCGATGCTGTCAAAGCCGCAAATGAACGGCTTGCCCGTCTTGGGGTCGAGTCCAGCAACAACGGGTGAGACAAAGTAAGGGCCGAAGCGGCGCTCGTAAAGCGACGACGAGACGAGGTTGGCAAACGTCGTGGGGCTAATGGCGCGCTCCTCGCGCAGGCGGTACATGTTGACCTTGTAGCGGAAGAGGTCTGAGACGGTGCTGACGTCGGTTGCGAGGCCTGTTAGGCCCAGGTAGACGGCGGAACCGTACGAGAAGATCTTGGGGAAGTTGTTGGAGACGGTGAGGGCTTGCAGGCCAAGGCGCAGGTCGCAGGCTATGGCGACGCAGTCCTTACCTACCATGGCAACGCAGGCGCCGCCGTCTTTATGGAGGAAACAGAGGTTAGTAGGGACATCTTGATTGAGGAGTTCTCGGTCGGCATTCAGGGTGGGACACGGCTCGTCGTACTTATTGAGAAGGGAGACGACTGCGAAGCATGGAGGTTAGCTACATTGGCGTCGCCGTGTTGCTGGTTATGAGGAGTGGTTGGACTTACCATGCTACTGGTCTGAATTGAAGGCGTTCAAGCGAACTTTGAAGAGGAAGACTGGTAGAGATCCAAGAAGTCTCGCGAATCCGTGCACAAGAGGAGACGTGGAAGGGCGGTGGCGGATGGTGGTGGAGGTGGTGATAATGGTCGGTTTACAGTTGGGTTGAAGTATGGAATAGTAGGACCAAGCAGCTAGCTGACGTTTGGGCGAGGCTCTAGCAGGTGCACTGCAGTTGAGCTTCTGTGAGTCGGTACGTGCAGGCAACCTGAGCTGGCGCGTTGCAGCCACCCCGGCTTGCATCAAGGCGGAAGGGGGACCCTGGGAGGCTGGCCATTTAGTGCTGATTGGCCCGGTACAACAGAGCTTCTGGCGCCTTCTGCTGGGTGCATTTGGTGAGCAACGCGGTGACCTCACTGCGAGGCTGCCTGATAATTACACCGAGTCATCAAAGCCATCGCCAGAAGTCAGCTGCGCATGAATAAGCCGATTTCTGGCTGCCTGCTTAACCAACTTCCATACTTACTCCTTACATTCGCACCGAATTATCCGCTACTCTCTTGAGTCCTAGGCATAGCTTTCTCTTCATTCATCCAAAGGAGCGCTTCGTTTGACACAGTTGCTGCTGCGACTGCTGCTCGGCCTAATCGCGCCCCGCGATTCTGCCAGACGAGGGGCACCACGACGATACCACACCCGCCATCCGCCAGGGCTAGGTGGTTAGACAGTCGCATTTGAGACTGCCCTGTAAGCATTACAAGAGCTTTCGCAGGATCGCACTTGTCAAAATGTCTTCCTCTGTGCAGGTCTGGGCGCAGGACCTTCGCAAGGCTGTAGTCAAGGTCACTCCAAACACATCAATGTTCAGTGTGTTGGAGGAGGCATGTCAAAAGCTCAAGTTACCAGCAGACAAGTACACCCTTAAGTAAGTATCGCAATCTATATACTCTCAGATGGCGTTCCGTTCTGACCACTGGCTCTCCATCCAGACACCAGAAGAAGCAGTTCCAGCTCAACGACGCATTCCGAGTGACTGGCCTGCCACCAGGCGCTCGACTGGACCTCGTCGCCAAGTCCAAGACCCCCACGGTCGTCAACATAGCATTAACACTACCCGAATCTCTGGCACAAAGCCCGTCCGAGCGACGCCTCGTTAGGAAATTTCGAAATGATACTACACTATGGAAGATGCTGCGCCAATTCGAGGCCGACGCTGCAGCAGAAAAGAGGAAGCTGAACTTTACGGATCGCGCCGTTCCGCATACCAGCAATGGTGCCCAGGCTGGCAGCGGCCAACTATACTACGAAATGCCAGTTCTGAGAATCATGAACAGGGAAGTGTCTTCCCTTGTGGACTTCCAAAAGACGCTGTCACAGTTGGGTGTGGACGCTGGCAATCACGCTGTACAGCTTGCGTTCAAGCCTACCCAGCAGACGCTGGGTGAGGCTATGCAAGAGATAACACAATTCTTCAGGGACGAAGAAGCTGCCGAGAATAATGAGAAGCAAGCTGCCTCGAAGGCAGCACAAGCGCCGTTAGGGCTGAGCTCGGCGCCAGAAGCGTCAGCCTCTCAAAGTGGTGATACAGCGACAACGACGACACAAAATGTGGCGCTTGAGGAAACGACCCAAGAGAAACCATCAATACAAGCCGTAGATGCGACAACAGATGTCATGGACGATGACGGGCCCTCGTCGACACCACACGACCCGCTCCAGCCTACCGGTGTTTTCTCTGCGCCGTCCAACACTACACCCGTTGCGGCTTCCATCGAGTTCCCCGATTCCTACTACACGCCTACGATAGCGCACGCTCAGCTGCATCAGCAAAAACTTCAAGAGAATGCGGTCAATCGACGCTTAAAGTCTGATGCCGAAATTGAGGCTGAAGTTCGTGCCCAAGAAGCCAAAATTGCAGCCGTCAAACGAATCACGGTTAAAGCACGTTTCCCAGACGGAACGGCTGCACAATGGGACTTTGGACCCAACGACACGGGCGCAACGCTGTACGAGGCTGTGCGTAGCGTAATGGCCAACGAGACCGCCCCATTCAAGATTGTGTTGCCGGGCCCATTGACAGCTTCAAGTCACATCAAAGACGATGCGACAACAAAGCACAGCCTCATCAGGGCTTACAAGCTGGCCGGGCGGGTACTTGTTAACCTCGTCTGGGAAGACAATGTGCCACAAGATGTGAAGAAGGCATGTTTCATGAGACCCGAGTTTGCTAGCGTCGCGCAAAAGGTAGAGGTCCCAGACATTCCAGTGGTAGAGGATGAGCCCGAGACGAGCGCAAGACCTCAACAGGCTGCGCCAAAAACCACGGATGCGAGTGACGATACGAGGGGTCCAAAAAAGATGCCGAAGTGGCTCAAGGGTCTGGGGGGCAAGAAGTAGATGGCATACGGGTAGTAGAAGGGAGGAAGTGACATAGAATAGAAGAAGCGAATCTTTTCAAAGGCAAGAATTGTCGAACACTAGTATAGTGAGCAAGAACGAATTTTCACCCTCAAAGCACTTTACTTATGTGAATGAAGGACGAGTAGCCATCAATATTAGACGTGCCGGCTCTTGCCGTATAAGTTATTGCAAAGTCAAGCAAAATCATATTCTGATGGTCGAGACTCAAGTTGAAGGTATCATTTGGCTTGTCATTTATGCTTGATTAGAGCGTGAAGACTATGGTATTATCTTCTGGCGTCTGGCTGCCATTCAGCGACGCATGACTGCGAATTGCAATCCGACTAGCTGAATCCGCGACTGTCTGCGAAAAAGCCATGAGACGCCAATCTCAAGCTATGCACTATGCCCAATAAACTTTTCCCAGCCCGATCGTGATTCGTTTGGACTCTCGATGTAATTGTTCAGATAGGAAGAAATTTAGTGGCCGGCACGGCGGGATTCGGCGATGACGCCCTGGAGCTCATCAACCTTCTTCTTGGCACGGCCGAAAGTTCCGAGCTGTGAGATGTACGTTAGCAATCACATTGAGTAAGGAGATAAATGGATGGGGCTGAAGGTCGTACCCTCTTCTTGGCGAGCTTGCGGGCGCGCTTGTCCTTGGAGTTGCGGAGCAATTCGATCACACGCTTCTCATAAGGGGCAAGACTATTGGTGAAGCAACGGTTAGAAAATGTTCTTTTGAATTCATAATCATAACTCGGATTTGGAAGTTATGGCCATGGTAATTTGGAATGGGGCAGAAAAAACTCACCCAGCAACCTCCTTGACAATGTCACGGACGAAAGCGGTGCGCTTGCTCAGGTGGCCCTTGGTGCGGGAGACACGGGGCTTGACAACGCGAGGGGTAGTCTTCTATAAGTCCAGAAAAAGATCGCAAATCAGCCTTGTTGTTCATCGTCCATCGTCTGCACGAGACAGCGAGCAGAGATCCTCCAGGAGGTGAGACGGGGCTGGTTTTTGCTCCATCCGGTGCTGTGTTTGGTTTCAACGTACGTGGCCCTTGTTGATGCCGACAATCAAGCCCGTACGGGCGGGTGCTTCCTTGGCCATTTTGAGGGTAAATGGTCCGTTGTCGAGAAGGAGATGGTGGTTGACAAAGAGTGCGAATTGTGAGCCCGCGAGAAGTTTCGAGGTGACCAAAAGGTGGAGCGAAATTCTTGCGGACGGTGCGCGCTAAACTAGTTTGGGACTAGAGCGCCCCGGAATGCGGAAGATGAAATTGGCCGGACTTGCTTCTCAGAGTATTTACGCAGGCGACAGGGACGACCAAACACCGGCGATTGACAACTCGCGATCTTGCAGTTAGATGTCATTGCGTGCTAACACGAGCGACGTCAAATTTTGTATTGTTTTGTCTCGTCTCTAGCAATGTCACTGGCTGTCCTTTTTTATGGTGTGTAGGCGTGGGCTTGCAGGAGGAGCTTACTCGTCTCTATCGCGCCGACAGCTGAGCAGCAATACCATTGTACCAAAATTGCAGCCTTCGACAGCATTGCGCAAAAGGCAGCCATACTCGCTTCGACATTGATCTTTCGACCGTATCGAAGCTTCTACAAGAGGGGCATGGCCATGAGACAAGACGCGTAGACCAAATCTCGTCAAAGGTTTCTGCTGACACCTGTTCAGGCCGGCGGTCACTTGTCTGGTGGAAGGCCTCGCTTGGCCATTCCAGGGGCATGGTTCACGCAAGACTTGACTAGATTCACTGCTACACGGCCGACTCGACCATAATCCATAATATCAGGCTGAGGTGGCGTCACACACAAGACCATGATTAGCAAGTTGCTTTAGTACTTACACATAAGCTATTGTGGGCCAGAGGTCTCTGGATGAGGCAATGGTGCAAAGTAGAGTCTTTGAGCAGTTGGTCTTTGCAAGCAAACGACTGCTATGGTCGCACCTGTTCGGAAATCGAGACCGCAAATTCTGGTTCACTACCAGCCCGCTCGTGTCTTGTCGCCACGTCTTGGCTTGAGTTGCTGACTTCAGGGATGTTGAGTTAACATCAACTGTCAACTGGTCATGGTAGTGCACCATCAAGCTTTTGGCGCAACACTGTCCATGACTAGTCTCATGGAGTGAAGGCCCTTTTTGTTTTCTTGCCTTGGCCCGGTACCTGCAGTGAATTCCAGCTTGTAGACAATGGACGCCTGCATTGGTCGGTCGGCTGTCATCTCGTATTCCACTTGTCCTGGGCCTCTCTCTGAAACAGAATGGTCCAACAATGAGAGCCAATGAGGGGACCTGCATGAGGCTGAACTGATGAAAACGGGCAAGCCGGAAGGGAGTCTGCTGTACAGCATTCCCAGTCAGTACCGTAACAGGAGATGGTCTCAATGAAAAGTGTAACGACGTTGGTATCTCAAAATCTGCAAAAGTGGCCCGGCGTCTTAGGCCGTTCATCTCGTCAGCAGGACGACTCATTGGGTCTCCAGCCTACCTCGTCTCGACAGCCTGTGATGCCTGTACAGTGTGTCGTCAAGGCATGTAACCCGCGTACCATGCTACCAATGTCAAGGAGGGAGGCACCCAGTAGCCACCAAGACAGTCGCAGTGACGGCAGCGCCCAGACATGCATTGCTGAGTCCACCTTGATGGCCGATCTGCATTGCTGCCAGGAGATGATCTGCAAGGTACACACACTGCCCCGACTTCACCTCGCTAGATGGAAGTATAATGGGGCACTAATTGCTCTTCGCCTTCTTCATTCCCTTCTCTTCATCATCCATCTCTTTCCGAAGTGGCCTTGACAGTTGTTCTGGTCTTTTGTCTACTTCCTATCGACCGCATATACGACTGCCACGATTCATCCTCCTCAACGGACTCGAACGCCCTTAACCATACTCTCACCGGCACACTCACCGCCTACGATATGAGATTCTTTTTGTTCCTAACGTCCGTAATATCATCAGCGGCAGCCACGCATGGCTTTGCCAGGCGCGGCTTCACTGCGAGGGCCACAGACAGTACAGACTGTGTTCCAGAGAACTTCACCGTTTCCAACTTCGTGGCGGCCGGGACCAACTCGACGAGCCTGACGGAGCTTGCCTTCAACTTCTTTGATCCTCACACCGGTCTTGCCACAACATGCGAGCTAAATTCGACGTCGACAAACCTCACTCCTGATGGCACATATGCAAACTACGTATGCGACAGCTCTCTGCTCAAGTTCCAATGGGGAATCGACAAGGCCGTGAACCGGTACTTGCTGGGTATCTCAGAGACGATATGCAGGTAAGTTGTGTCAATACTGGGCGTTTGTCTGCTCGATACCTCGGGCTGACTAGCTATCTAGCGACGAGTTCAGCACGTCAGACTCTTGGCTGCCCAGTCTGAGCTGCCAAAATGGCACCACCGGGACCGGCGTTGAATGCAGATTTGCAGGCAACAACTCCTACACAGCTGATTTCTCTGGAGCGCCCCAGCCCATCGTTGTTCCTGGAGCTTGAGATACACACGATTCACTGCCAGTAGATGTGGGAAAATGGCAGGGGTGGTGTGTCAATGAATGTGGTTCAAAATGATCGACACGAGTCCAAAAGTGTTATTTTCGCGTATTCTGTGGTTGGTGGGATTGATGTTCCAGCACTGAATTTGGGCGTTCTGGCATGGGCACTAGATGAACTCGACTTTATAATGATACCAGATGCGTGGTCTAGATCCTTAATCGCACAGCGGAATTTTGGTTTGATCGTAGTTGACAAAGGCTTATGCGAAGCCTGCGCCTTGTACCTCAGTGGTTCCTCGGAGGATTCTGATGTCTGTATGCCACTTGAATCTGAGCAGTTCGTGACATCAGCCCCAAACCCAACCTCGCGCCTTCTTGGCGTGGTGGCGTTGGCCCTTGAAATTTGTTGTTGGCAAAAGCTGGCTGGGCGTGATCAACCCCTGGCCTTACTTTCCCCGCCACAGCGTTCGCATGACCACCTGCAAAACTTGGGGTTGCGGAAGCAACGTCATGCGCGTCTCGGTCGCTTCATTACCACCACCTCCAAACATCACCATGCCACCTCCTTACTTTGTCACAAGTGAACTAGCTTTGGCAATGACCAGCATATTCCTCCCATTGTGACCAAGTGCCATTCAAAAGCCCTCCACTTCGCTGCGCCATGGCAATTTCGTGCATTTGACAACACAATACGCGAACGGATGCGACCTATTTGGGCAATGTCCTGTTTCCTTGTTCAGCCGGGCCATTAAGCTTGGGCAGAGCAACGACAAACTCAAATCCCAAAGATGTTTTCTTTGTTACCTCTGATCACTGGTGTCCTAGGCCTACTGAACGTCGTTCGCGCCGCGCCCTCCCCTGAAGCCGGCTTCGACAGCCCTCAGCGACCGATTTCCTACCCACATGCCAATGACCTTGAAATCTCGACACACCCGATCTCTTCCTCTCTCTTCTCTTCCCTCGAGCGCTTCGCACGTCTCGTCGACATAGCCTACTGTGTTGGCACTTCAGGTGTTTACCAGCCCTTCACTTGTGCATCTCGATGCAAAGAGTTTCCCAACCTCGAACTCGCATCTACATGGAACACTGGAGCTCTACTGAGTGATAGCTGCGGCTATGTAGCTGTTGATCATGGCTCAGAAGATGGCAAAGAGCAACCGGCAATCATCGTAGCCTTCCGCGGCACGTACAGCCTCACCAATACCGTCATCGATTTGTCCACGATCCCGCAGGAATACGTCCCGTATCCTGATCCAGACGAGGGCAGTGAACACAATCGCGAGGATATTAGGTGCACAAACTGCACTGTACATATGGGCTTTCTCGAGAGCTGGAAGCAGGCTAGACGGCTGGTCATGCCCGTTATCAAGAATGCGAGGGCGAGGCACAAACAGTACCCGATTCGCCTCGTGGGTCATTCCCTTGGCGGTGCAGTAGCCTGTCTTGCGGCACTGGAGATGAAAGCTGCCTTGGGCTGGCAAGATGTACACGTTACCACCTTTGGAGAACCTCAACTTGGCAATACAGGCTTCGTCGAGTTCGTGGACCGAGTGTTTGACCTTGTCGGCCAGGACAATTCAGTAGCCAACCTGGAGAAGCAAACCTACCAGCGTGTTACGCATTTAGGTGATCCCGTGCCGCTCCTGCCATTGAGTGAATGGGGGTACGAGTCCCACGCAGGCGAAATTTTCATCAACAAATCGAATCTTTCTCCCGAAAGGGATGACGTGAGGCTGTGTGACGGTGATACAGATGAGGACTGCATTACAGGAGGCAATGGAGCAAGCAGGCTGATGCTGTGGCAGCTGCTATTTGCTCATAGAGACTACTTCTGGAGGCTCGGCCTTTGCGTTCCTGGCGGTGATCCGTCGGACTGGGGACGGCCGCCGTACAACATGAGTCTCTTGGACGAGTTATAAAGATTGCACCCGATAATCGAATCGTGGACGAATGCTTTCTCGGGAATTGGACTGCTTGGGAAAACTGTGGGCACTGGCGTCTGGAACTCATCAATTCGGAGCCGAAAAGGACAAGCAGGCGCAATCATGGTGAATTAAAGAGACATTCAATGATTTCACGGCGGAACGGTCACGAACAAGCGAATGACCAGAAAAGTGTTCAATGATTAATTAGTGATTAAATATTTGATGTTAGTACCATCGCAAGGTCTTGCAAGATATGACTGATTCGAGCAGTACTGGCTTTGCCGCCCTCCTATTCGTTTCGTTGGCTATTGGACACCAGACATGCATGATGTGGTGGGCACAGTGCGAACGTCCAAGCCACACAAATTAAGCGCCTAACTTATTCTAGACTATGTGGAGTCGTCTAGGGGCAAGAAAGAACGTTGTTCGGTGGGATTCTATGGCTTCCATGGGGTCTGTTTCCGGCGCGTCGCCGATACCCTCCTCAAGCATCGTACGCGGGACGAAAGACAGTAAAATAGAAGAAAAAAAGGGAGAAGGGGATAGCACCCCTACGCCCGCGTGAGAAGTGAATTGGCGAATTATGTTGCCTACAGTAGCGACACCCCTAATAAATGGATACAGGACGTCTAGAATATTGATTCCCCGCTTCCTCCTCGTTGATCAGGGTCTAGCCAAGCATATCCCGGATCATCAAAATGCCCAACCCCAACCTTGCGGTTTGAGGATACCATGACAGCCGTGCCAAGCACAGCAGTCAAGACAGCCAGAGAGTCCGAAATCTGCCAACCGCCAACTGTCATACTGCCACGGCTCGACCCGATAGGGGTCGCCGCTGCGCTGCCTTGGTAACAGGCTGACAGATCTCTCGCTTGACCTTGAAAGTTGGAAGAAGAGAAGTCAAAAACTAGGTCCCTTCTGTCGGAATAGACAGCAGGCGCAGGATCGGAATCATATGCAAAGCATCATATCTTGGGACGAATGTGAGCGCATAAGGAGGCTTGACATATACTGCCACGTCCCCTGGTTGATTAAGTACTCCGATGCTTATTCCGTCGTCGGAATACCCAGTATTTATGAGTGAACAAGAGTGTGACTGTCGGAACTTGCGATAGGAGTTGAGTCAAGGCCAGATACTTTTATTGCGAGGCTTGATGTCCGAACAGGCTGCAAAACGTAGTACGTATGACTGCGTGGCTTGAAGCAGACAACGGACGCTGAGACGAGGCCAATCTCTTAGGCGCAGACATCAGGCGTTGTTGCGTATTGGAACTGTACTACAAACATTCGGGCCGGGCGTACATAAGGATGCAGATATGTGCGGGCAATCTCATCAATGGCTTTATATTGCGTTGTATGCACCCAGACACGAAGCCTCAACACCCTCTTTTCGCCTCTGGGGCGGTGGGCTCCTTGAGGCTCCTACAAGCAGTGTCTGCGCATAGATAGCCGACGGCATCTGGTGCCTTGTGTATCCCATCTTGAGGATCGATCGCGAAAAAGAGCGCCTGGGTTAATTGAGAGCGCTAGTCCGCTAGCTTCGAAATAGAATCAGACTCGTTTGTGCGTAGTAATTTTGGTGGTGTAGTATCTGCGAAGCAAGAGCCCATGGCAAATTAATCATGATTTCCAGCTTGTAGGGGATGGTCAAGGGGTTTGCCTTGGGCACGTCCGACTGGGAAGAGCAGCCCACTCAACGCGAATGAGAACGATCACAAGACCATCGGTGACAGCGATCGAGGCGCAAGGTGTGAGCGTGCCAACAGCAGCAACCAGCAGCCAGCAGCCAGCAGCAACCGCGAGAGCAGGCGAATCAATCGCAGACGGATCGGTGTTCGAGACATGCAAGTACAGGTTGCCAGAAAGAGTCGCAAAAGCCCCGGCACGGCGGAATACTGTGTTATGCGCAAGAACCAAACAAAGAGCGTCAGCACCATGCCGAGAATGCGTGATGTGTTATCACCAGAGCTGTGTCGCGAGGGGACTGGACGGGCCAGCTCTGGGCGCTTCTAGCTGCAGCAACTGGAAGGGTGGATAGTGGCAGTGATTAAATCAATGAATGTACCTACTGCACATACAGCCAGCTGGCATTGCTAGATAGCAGGTCTGCAGGTCTCGCTAGCACCTCCCTTGGAACTGGCCGGTGGGCTCTGCAATCTGGCAGGTACTCCGCTACCAATTCCGCATGTCTCGTTCCTTCCCTCCCCCTCAATCGGTCCCCCCTAGACTGAAGTTTTCTCACCAAGCTCTCTCTGGCGATTGGGTCCTGCCAGAAATAGGCCCTGGAGCGTCCCACTTAATTTACAGCTCACTCTCTCTGCCTAAGCAAGTACCTGGGTCTGCTGGGCTGGCTGGCTACGCTGGCAGAACTGGCAGAACTGGCAGGGCTGCCATGGGGCCTTAGCGTGCCAACCTTGACGCTGGGACCCTTTCCACAGTGGCAGAATGGCAGAAGCAGAGAGGGGGGCCACTGGCCCAGCGGGTCGCCAACTTGCTGGCCTTCCCACCCACCTACCCTTCCTACCTGCCACCAGCCCAGAGTCGATGTCTTCTGCCCAAACAACATCACCAACTGACGAATTCCGACCTCCCAACCTCCCATAAACAACCTTCTTCCTGCCTGCTCACCTCCTCCCGCCTCCGAGCATTTCCCGTTGACCAGCAACCGGTCTCTTCAATTCTTTTCTTTTCTTACACTTGTCAATAGACCTGTGATACCCGAAAAAATGGCTACTGAGGTAAGTCCCCTTAGCCCCCTCAGATCGTATGGAGCCCCTCTCCAAGAGCTCTCGCAGGTCTCGTGCTGCTGCCCAGTGGCCATCCACACTGCGATCATTGACTCTAACGGTGTCTTCTGACCTCTTTGGGTGCTCTTGCGAAACGCCTCGTTGTTTCTTTGGACGGAACCGTGGATGCTAACTGTTGGCTGTCTTGTCTAGCGCGAGAGGTTCGTTTTGCATCCAACATGTTACCGCTGCGACAGCGGTTGCCTTCGTTCCTGCGCCCTCCAAACTGACCGTGCACACTCTGCTACAGCAAGACTTTCCTGGCCCGACTGTGCGAGCAGGCCGAGCGTTACGATGAAATGGTCTCGTATATGAAGGAGGTTGCCAAGATTGGCGGTGAGCTGACCGTCGACGAGCGCAACCTTCTCAGCGTCGCCTATAAGAACGTTGTCGGAACCCGCCGTGCCTCGTGGCGCATCATCTCGTCCATCGAGCAGAAGGAGGAGTCTAAGGGCTCCGACAAGCACGTTGGCACCATCAAGGAGTATCGTTCCAAGATCGAGCTGGAGCTCGAGAAGGTCTGCCAGGACGTCCTCGACGTTCTGGACGAGTCTCTGATCCCCAACGCTGCCACTGGCGAGTCCAAGGTCTTTTACCACAAGATGTGAGTTCAAAGCCCAGCCATCTCAAGACCCCGTGTCTCAGCCTTATTCGACTGATTTCTGATGTAATTTCCTCCCTATAGGAAGGGTGACTACCACCGTTACCTTGCCGAGTTCGCCTCCGGCGAGAAGCGCAAGACTGCCGCCACTGCCGCCCACGAGGCCTACAAGGTAAGACAAGACAGAAAACGACTGGCCGTATAGCCCTAGTCTGCCGTCATCCTTATTTCAAGTGCTGTCAACTAACATATATACTCATTTTGCAGTCCGCCACCGATGTCGCTCAGACCGAGCTGACCCCCACTCACCCTATCCGCCTTGGCCTGGCCCTCAACTTTTCCGTCTTCTACTACGAGATCCTGAACTCCCCCGACCGCGCTTGCCACCTCGCCAAGCAGGCCTTCGATGACGCCATTGCCGAGCTCGACTCGCTCAGCGAGGAGTCTTACCGTGACAGCACCCTCATCATGCAGCTGCTCCGTGACAACCTGACCCTGTGGACATCGTCCGACAGCGGTGAGGCCGAGGCCGCCCCTGCTGAGGCCGCCAAGGAGGACAAGCCCGCTGAGGAGAAGACCGAGGAGACCCCAGCCGCCGAGGAGGCTGCGCCTACCGAGTCTTAAACGATCTCGACTTTTGAGCGCTTGCGAGTAGTCCGAATGAGTTCGGTTCTCTACTAATATCGGAACCGTTTATTTTGTCATTTGTAGACCGAGTGACGTTGAAAAGGGGCTGGGAGGATAGCCCAAGGCAAGGCAATCTATGGCATTGGTCACAATCGGGGATCATCTCTTCCAGGGAGTCGGTTGCGATGGGGTTAGCGAGAATACAGGGCACGTCTTTTGTTTCTGATACTTGGCTCCTGCGCGGACGGCTCCTACAACAGAAGGCTCAGCTGCCACTCCGTCAAGCACAGCAACTGAACCGATCTGTGGCCTTGCTCGATGTTCCGATCCTCTTGCGGAGAGGTCACAAAGCCCGGGAATTTCTGTTTCACGGACTCTGCCGATTTCTTATCTCCGCCCTGTTTCGTGTCTTTTGCCCATGTTATATTGAGAGAGGCGGTGTCGGAATTCCCCCAGATGTTTATCAGTGCACACACACACACACATACCAAATGTAAAGCCCAGAAAATTCAAAACAGTCATCAACCAAGCAAGTCCCTGTTGGCGTGTCTATGCTTTTGAGGTCTAGAGCTTAGTGTAGGTGCTTTACTGGTCGGACCACACCCGCAGATGTGGCTTTGAGAGAGTGTCAGCTGCATAGAGACTGAAAATATCGGCAATGTGGCTATCCGTTGCTTCTAGGCGTGGAGACTGGCGTGCTCTTCAAAGTGCGAAAAGCAAGGAAATGCGAACAGATGTAAGAAATCTTTGACGACGGCCCTTGTCTTCGTGTTGGGCTAGGGTGCGTTCTGCAGTGGCCACGGCCACGTAAGTATTGCAGCGGCGATAACAACAAAAGCAGAAGCAGAAGCACAAGCAGTAGCAACCTCAAGATCTTTTGCCCACACGGCCTAGACTCTGCATGCTTTCCCCAAATGCACGTAGCCAGCCTCACCGTAACTTGTCAGTAAATATTGCTTCCAGGCTTCTCTAAGAGAAAGTGAATTTTCCAGGTATTTGATTTGTACTTGGAGATATTGATACAAACATACTGCTGTGATGATCTTGATGTAACAGCAAGTACAGAGCAGCTACATAGGTAACTCGCAGTCCGTTTGTACTCTCGGTTTGTCTCTGATAATGCTTCGTATGGAAATATCTATAATGCTTGCTTCAAGTGAAACAGTCTACATTTCCACGATCACTCACTTGCGTGCAACAGATGGCTGAGTTTCCACGTTACTTGCTTAGCTAAATATCAATTCAGCCTGTACATGTAATGATTAAGATAAGACCGACATACGATCCTAGTATCTATCGTCTGAACAAAGACCAAGAAGACTGTCGAAGTGGTTATTGATCTTAGTGCGATTAAGAGTTAAATTAATAAGAAATATGCAAACAATTCTCTCAATTCACTATATCCGGAATCAATCATTCAAAGAGCAAAGGACGCGACCATCCATAATATGCGGCGTTGGTCCTGATCAGTGATCATACAAACAGCGCGGTTCCGACCATAACGTTACATGTTCTTTACCTTTGGTATCATGAAGCCATAGCATGTCGAATATTTCAGACTCGAGACATAAGCGAAGTTGTTATTCATCTGAAGACAAGCCAGAAATATTCACAATAGGAGTTGAGATCAGGGCGCTGTGTGACAATAAGTTCGACCTGATGTACTTGAATCTTAAGAGATTTGATTATTCTAGCTACAGCTCAAATTCGAAAGCCATTTCGTTCTAGAATACACTCGCGCAGATAAGCAGCGCCATTCGGCGCCAAGTTTGCTAGGGGAATATAGAGACAGCACTTGAGTTAATATCTTGCAATTTCACCTGCCACAAAGGGAATGTGTCTTCATCCATGGCAATCATCGATGTGGCATGAGCCTCTGGTTAAGGCCAGCACCCGAGAACGACGGCCTGCGTCCCATCCTTGGTTGAATGCTTCCTCAGACTCCTCTTCCATGGCAACCATGAATCCTGCTTGGTGTCCGTCCATGAATCCAACCTCGTGTCCTTCGTCGAATCCATCATTCCAGCCTTCTTGGCGAATAGCCTCATCGTAAGCCTCAATGTCGTCTGGCACGTTGGAGAGCCCATCACTGAAGGTATCCGACAATGATCCGTCATCTTTGCCATGTATGATGTCAGGAATTTCGCCAAATGACATTGATGTTGGGAGGAGAGGAACGCACATTCTTGTCCAGCGCCTTGGATGGGCTCATTTAAAGGCTCTTCAAGTCCAGATTCGGTATTGACAAGGCTGGCCTGTCCATCACAGGCTACTGTGATGGGCGTTTCCCTGTCTCTCTCCGCCAACTCCTTGCATAGCCGGGCAATATCTGCACGTTGGGACTTGAAAGCAGCATACAAAAGCTTCTTCTTGCGACGCAAATCTTGACATACGTCGAGCAGGCGAACGATTTCTCGACGATAGGCTCCGGCTTCGACAAGAACTAGGGCGTTGCCAGTATGTGGGCGCTCATCTGCTGCGAGTTGCATGGGACACATGTCAGATTGTGTGGTGCTGGCTACGATGCCACTGGTGACAGACGATGCCAGGGAAGCACTGGTGACCATGTCTGCATTCATGGTGTGCTGATGCTGTTGACTCGACAAGAAGAGAGTGAGGTTAATTGAGGAAGCTGGAGGGAAAGGAGAGAATCCGTTGCAGGACCAGAACGAGTTCAGTCCTGACCTCTGCTAGGCTGACCAGGCAGCAGCAGCAGCAGCAGCAGCAAAGGCGGAAGCATGCTCGAGGAAAGCATGCTCGAGGAAGGCGCCGCCGGGGTCACTGCAGCCCATGCTGTAAGCAAGATAAGTGCACAGTGTCGCTGCCACAACCTGAGAATCCACCACACCTAGACAGCGAGGAGCAAGGCAGGAGAGACTGCTTGTGAGGATGTCATCTTTTCAGAGCAAACCGGCGGTATTATGGTGCGAAACGTCTCGAAGAGGGAGTAAAATGAAGTCAATTAGCGTAAAGTATCCGAATATTCAAAAGTCGGAATTCAAAACAGCGTGGGTATAGTGGGAATAGGCATGCCATAAACATCGTGCGCTCCCAAAAGTCTTTTGTCGAGAAATTACCGCCACCAAGTTGATAACCCAAAACAACCACCGTGTCCGAGTCGTGTACCATTACCCCCAGTATCAGGATCCTCCAGTTTATAAGTCAACGAACGACCCCTCATAGCTCATCAATAATCCCAAAGAAGCCGTTCCCTAATGGCTGACCTCACACCAGCAAAGCAGAAATGGCTGGCGAGGAGAACGACAGCCCTGTTGTACACACAAAAGACAACACACATCCTCTACTCTTCTTTCGCATATTCTCTGAATCCACTTCAGGATACTTTGTGACTGCTTCACTATCCATGCTTGTGCACTCCTCACTAACACGCAGCATCCATTTCTTGCCTGATCGGCGACAAGGCTGCCGTTGCTGCTGCTGTGGCGCCGGCAAAAGTGATGGGAGAAACAATCTTCCACACCACCTTGCCGCGTACATTTTCGGCTCTGATGGACTGCACGCTCTCCGGTCTGCGAAGCCGTGCCAGCTTTGCCTCGCCAACCTTGACGTCGATCTTCAGGGTCAGAATGCCCTGCGGCCTTAGGAGCCTAGCGCGCTGTGCCCTTTCCAGTTTGACTTCGGCTCGGTGTCTGTCGAGGTCGCCATACGACCAGGTCCGCGCTGGTCCATGGGAAGATATGGGCGGACTTGCAGCGTCGGTGTTTCTTGTTGGAACCAGACCTGCTTCCTGGTCTTCGGTGGTTGTTGGCACCATGATCATCCTGTTTCCTTCCAAGGTCGTGAGTGTTGCCGTGTGCTGGACTGAGGATGGTGCGCTCTGAAATCTAGATAATCGTTGGGTCTTGACTTTTGTGCTACAGTCGTCCTTGCTCGACTGTTTCAAGCCCTATCGGATAGGCCTGGCTCGTCGACTCCGGACAATATTATCCGCTGGGCATGAGGTATGTTCGAGTGTGGATGAAGGCAAGCTGAATCCAATGCTGCCAATCCAAGAAAAGGGGAACGAGGCCAACTGCCTCTCTGCTTTGTCTCAGTTGACGCGCTTGGCAAGATCGCTCAAAGGCAGACAAAGAGCCTCGGACGCATGATGCCTAAGACAGTTGCACCAAGTACGAAGCAGCCAGCGCGCGCGTGTCCAGGCCGGGGGCTGTCAAACACTTTGAATCCCGACATCTCTGGGCTGTGGCGTCCGCCAGCAGTCGAGCGTTGCAAGCGCAATCCAGTGAAGGATTGGTTTAAGCCGCAGGCCGGCGAACGGGTGGAACTCAACGGGCTACCTCGATGGTCGGATAATCCCGTGTTGGGCATCGGATGGTTTCTATTTGCGGACTATCAGTGGGTGGGATTCTTGCCTGCAATGGCTGCAACAGGCCAGTGTCGGCCTATCTGTCCAGCCTGCGTCTATCTAAGATCCTCCGCAGCCCGCTGCCGACATGCTGGGTACGTGCGTCTTTGCCCACCAACATGTTTGCACCAAGGCGTATGAGGGAAGCGGGTGAAGTCAGATCCTTCGTGCAACAAGCGGAGATCGTGGGCTGGGGGAAGGCCTGGATGAGGTGAGATTGACCCCACCGCCAATTGTCTGCAGCAGACGGACAGACTGCTACCATGAGGCGTAGCATGAACAGCGTGATGATAGATGCACGTTGCGAGCCATCATTCGAATTTTGGCATAGTCGCCCTAAAAGATGGCAGAAGCCAACATCGACGTGGGGAGGTTGTGATGGTCACGCTTGCTGCCCGGCAGCGGCCACACCCGCCGGGGTTTTTCGAGCACGAGGGCAACTTCTGATTCCTACTTTGTTCCTTTCTCCCCTTCAGACCGCAGCCATGTTTCAAGGAGATGCTCGATCATGTCTCAAACTAATAATTCCCGCATTAGCACAACTGCCGCGCAGCGTGTTTGTGCGCATACTTCAACCCTGCCGTCGGCCGCAAAGAGCTGCCAACACTTGCCGCAATGAAGACAATGCAGAAGGCCGAGAGAGTTTGTCAGCAGTCGAGTCTTCGACTTGATCCAACATGGATCCTTACGGCACAGTCTATTGAATCCTCAGCTGTGGGACTGATGCGCCTGTTGCAACGGAGTCATTACTTCAGAGACTTGCTTGTCACTGTAATAATCAGTCAAGTTGCTCTTGCCCAGCATATGCTTCAGCAATGGGCAAGCTAGAAATGACCATGTCAAGAGGCAGATGCATGTTCTTTGACGAGTGATACACAGTCGATTCAACTAGAAAAGAGCTGAATGTATGATATGACAGTATCATATGCCGTAAAAGTCATTTGCTTTCAATCATTCTCAACTCCGTTTTCTTGGTTTACAGCTTTGTCTAGTACTTCCACTTCTTCCCACTGTCCACGAGGCCATGCTTGGTCATTATAAACCTAAGCCGCGATACCTTGACCACACCATTGCCTTTACCTTTTCATTGCCAAAAAGGATGCACCAAAAATGTCATTGGGCAAGGCGAACAAAGAAAAAGTGGCTCAAAGGCCTACTTATACACATACCTATCACAGAAACTGCACCAAGATATCTATTGTGAAGAGTCGAGATCCGCTTCCCAATTCCAGGCGAAGGATTTGCTGTCACGACGCAACTTCAGCACAGAATTGCAGGACGCACAATACTAGAGAGTAAGTAAAAGCTTACAAATTATCGAAAAAAGGTTAGAAAGGCAAGTAAGTTGCAAGCATTCCCCCCAAGAACTTATCCCTAAACGAATCATCTTGTATCCCTTATTGGTACTGTGGAAACACGACGTTGCGCTCACGATGTCCTCGCAAGCTGGCAAGTATTGTATAAGTAAGTGTGCAGATCATCACCCACCTAGGTTTCCAAAGGAAGTGAGTCAAATCGGAAAGTGGGCGGCAGGAGGCGGGCGTTGAGTCCAAGTGTGGACGGACTAGTACTTACCTGCATACCTTGCACACTTCCTCTTACTATCCTAGACGGGCATCCTACATGTTGGGAATACAATTGTCCAACTAGCTCGAATCTTTGTTCCGTGTTTCGTTCCTCAATGCGGCGGTTGCGTGTGTTTAAGTACGTCTGTAAGTGTTTGGAACAGGTTCATTGCTTGGTCTACTAAGTGACCACAATTCGCCAAACATCGCTGAAGTGCTTGTTGGTAACTACATACTTACAAATTGACGAAATTATATGTGTACATATACTCAGACAACTTATAGTATGGACAGGCAACAAATTGGCGAAGAAGGCCTGCTAGGACAGGGCAGGGCCGTAAGCGGTTGTGTGGCCACTCCTACATGACCCAGCAATAGGTCCTAAGTTGAGGGAGCTGGAGAAGCCCCGTCAAGGTTTACTTGCGCAGTGGTAACATGACATGATTGTAATATGGCAAGCCATTTCTATGATTGAAGAAGTGGATAAATGTCTACTTCTGCAGCATGGGTGAATTCATATGCCTCTGGCGGTTTTCAGTCTAATCGCGCCAAGTGTTCTTATTGTGATTATCAAGGACTGTGATGAAGACCAAGACTATTAATCTGCTCTAGACAACCACAATCTGATAGGCTACGTGTCCACCAATTGGACACAAAAACACTTTAGCAACTTCGCAAACCCTAAACCTTGCGCGACACGGTGACTTCTCGGTATTGACCTGCTCCTTCCATAGGCTGATTCCTTTGCAATAGCCTTTGAGCTCTTCTCAGCCGTGCAACTCTCGCATCAAGACCTCCATTTCCTTCTGAACTCGCGAGGCTCTCTGCTTCACTGGGCGGGTGGCCGCCTTCGTTGCTAGCATCTTTGTCGCTGGTAGGAACATGGTACATTTTCGTTGCAATAAGAGGGTCGATCTCGTCATGACCTATGATATTGAGTCTCAGAGCCATGAGCGCGTCTTTGAGTTTCTGAAAGACGGACTTAGCTCTCCAAGGTTCGTCCTTATCGAGCGATGATCCGCGTGGTGATGCAGGTGGTGAAGAGTCCCGTCGCAATCTTCGACTCCACCTGCACCGATATGGATGTTGGCAGATTGGGCATCGCATTGTATCGGTCGAGGGCCACCGATCTTCTTCCGCCTCTGCATCCGAAACGTGACCATATACCTTATCACTTGTGCATTCGTTTGCTTCCTTTAGTTGGACGATCTCGTCTATCCATATTTCGACTCGTTGACGCGTCTTACGTGGCAAGAGACGGGCAATCATGTCTGCGTTGTCAACAGCCTCGTCATCCCAGATTTCAGTCATTGTTGAAATATTCAGGTATCCAGCCCAAAGTGCCTAGGCACTGCTGACGGACGCTTGTAACACTGTGTTGAAATGTTTTCTTAGTGGTGCTTTTTCTTTTGAACACTCAGAGACCGCTACAACAGCCCATAGTGCTATTGAATCTGGAACTTTGGTGGGTGCCCGCCCTTCGTTGGCGGACAAGGCGAGGTTCGTGATGATCGCGGTCATCTTTCTCAGTAAGTTTCTCGGTGTCACCGGCAAGGTCAAAACTCGTAGCAGCCTGTGATCTTTTCGAAGCATGGCGAGGCTCGTCCTACTTGCGCGCCGAAGAAGCCTTGCCAGAACCAGAAGTGTCTTCTTTGTCATGCTCAATGTTGAGACAGTACCGAGCAGCTTGCTCAGCTCTCTCCCTCTGGCGCTTTTCTTGCCATAGCTTCTTGTGGGCCTCACGCCAACAATTACGCTCACGATGTGTCGCGTAGGCCAGGAGGATCAAAACTGTTGGGAGACCACAAAGAACGAACAAGGCCGCCGCGAGAACGATGACACGGACGTGGTCGAGAGTGAGATCCAGTGGCGGGTGGGGATAGGGATCCATCGTGATCGAGTTCTGAATATGGAATGTTCAGAACTGGCTCGTGTGATCGTTGAGGCACTTGCTCTCCGGAGGTAGACAGTAACGATGGGTGAAGACGTTGAGTGACTGGAAGGAGTAGAAGGTTGATCGAGAAAGACAACGTGACGTAAGACGTCAAAGAATGCCTGCGCAGCCCCAGACAGAGGGCAAAGAGCCTGATACACGAGGCCGAAGGAAAAGGACAACAAGCATGGGAAAGGTCAGATCAATTATTTGTGCGGGGACTAGAACGTACCGCGGCTGAAATCTGGGATGGGTTGAAGCCCTCACAAGCTGACTGCGCTCAAAAGCACCGGTCCGTCGACTTTTCCGGCTGGTAGCATCTGACGATTCCGCCTCAAGAAAAGAATGTGGTGATGGGATGGCAATTGAATCTGTAGAATGCCTAGGAAAAAGCTAATTCACAGAGACTCCAGTAGGAAAGTCTGGGTGATGTATTTCACAGAAGCTGGATATGCCTACGAAAGGTAAGAACGACGTCGTCGTGGTAACATGGAAGGCAGGGTTCAATGATATGGAGCAGGTACCGCCTTGCGCATCATCAAAATGCTGTGCTGGAGGAAAACATGCCCAAGGCCACCATCATGAAAATCAACATCATTCCACACATCGTCAATGTGTGCGTTGGTGTCATGCTTCGTTCGCCACATTGATGACCGAACGAACGTGAGTTTCCGACTTCATAAGAACTCAGGAGTGATATGCGACATGAGAACCACACAGGCGCACAGATACACTGTACGGAAACACTGTGAAGACAGGTGACGCAATCACAAATACCGCAGCAATTAGACGAAATGAGTGTCTCCAAGTCTACTTCATGTACAGTGCCTACTTCTGCGTAAGCAAGCTGATTAATCATATTCATTGACTACCTAGTAGTGGTCCAGCTCTCCCTCGTTAGGAAGGTTTCAGGGCCTCCCAGCCGCCCATTGCACCTGAGCCATCATCTCCTAGTAGATCTACCACAGGGCTCTTAGGCTTGATCACAGGCTTCTTTGCTGTCGGTGGCGGCACAGACTTCCTGCTCAAGCCTCCATCCTGCGCATGCAAGGGCCCTACAGTCACTGGTTTTCTGGCTGGCATCGCTGCACGCTCATCTTTTGCCATGCCGAGCCCAACCAGTCCGACAGCGCCAGGAGGCGCCCATCCTGTGGTATTGGACCAGGAAGAAGTCGTGCCAGTGGTCGCAGTGCCCACTCTACGGGGTGGTGGTAGCGGCGCTTGTGGGTTGTCCTGATAGCGTTGTGTAGGGGGCTCCCTTGCGGAAATGGTACGTTGCAAGCCGCTTTGGATCACAGGCTTCGTTACATTCTGTACATTGGTCGACGGCCTGCGGGGAGGTATCGGTCTCGCTTTGGCTTCTGTCGGAGAAAGAGAAGGACCGGATTGTGACTCAGTCGGCGAGGAAGTAATGAGATGCGCTGGTTTCTTCGCAACAGCGGGTGGTGGCCTTTTGGAAGTTCTGTGTGACGCAGTGGATGCTGTAGAAGCTGAGCGCGGGAGTAACGGTGTAGGTGCCGGGGCTGCCGCTGCTACATCCGTGAAATTACCAACAGGGGGAACAGGCGTTTGATTCGGCGGAGGTGGGAAATAAAGATTCTGTCCTGTCGTTCTCCTCGGCGGTGGTGCGGGCGGTGCTTCCGCTTTCTTGGATTGCTGCGAAGACTGGTATTGCTCCTCATTCAATGCTAGTCTGCCTACCTTTGCCGGGAGTGTCGAGGGGTCATAGGGAGGAGGCAATTTTCGTGGGGGCGTGCTGGAGACGGACGAGGACAATGATGGCAATAAGGTGGAATGGTTGATGTGCTCATATGGCGAGGTAGACATGTTTGAGAATGATGAAAGACGAGAGTCTGCTCTTGGCACCGTGACCCAGTCTGGTTCCTCTGAAGGAGTAAACGGGTTGGACTGTCGGTTGGGGTTGAGAATTGTCGATGTGGAACTGTCGAGCGGTTTTGGCGGCGTGAGGGTCGATTGGGCTTGTTTGCCATTGTCCAACCACCACTTCTGGCGATCAGAGCTAGCAGGAGGCAGCCCTGGCTCGATAGCATCGTAGCCTATCAAGTCCTCGTCTTCGGTATCTTCGGTACCGACGTTGGCTGTTGCATCGCCAACCTCTGTCTTGCGCTTCAAGTACACATCGCGGCTAATCTTGTCTCGATGGCCCTCGTTGACAATGCTCACTTGGCACTCAAATAGAGCATACACAGGACGATGATCCGAGAACTTGAGCGGGGCGCTGTTGTAGGCTAGTTGACGAAGATTTGATCCTTTGCGCAGGATGCGGTCTGTCCAAGCTGGAATACGCTGCTTTTCTGAGGAGTCGTAGTCGTCGGTCCCTATGTCGAATTTGTATGTGGGCATGAAATTGATGCGGGCTTCCGAGTAGAACGGAAATGACAAGCCAGCAACCATCTGGAGGTTCAGTTGGTCATTCTCATACAGTCGCTCGAGATCTCGTCGTTGAACGAGGTCTGTTGCTCGGTCCCACGACAAGCCGATGCGATAGTTGAAGTCACCCAGCCAGATGACAGTATCTTAGGATCTCTTAGCATTCGCCATCCACAACACGCATAACATATAGAGGTACTCACCATGGTCATCGATCGCTCTGTTTCTCTGAAACCGCAAGCCTTGACTTATAGTGGCGTAGTCTTTATTCCTCTCGTCGTAGTTGGAGAATCCCGCAGCCAAATGTGCAGTAACGAAGCAGATCTGGGTGTTGGCATAGTCCAGTCTTATGGCAACCGCGCCCTTGTTTCCAGCCATACCAGAGAGACCAGTCTTTTTTACTGAGCCCTCGACATTTTTGATATTTGGTAAGACAGATGCTCGCACAAAGATGCAGAGCGCCGCGCCTACCAACTGGCCACTCCGCAGAAGAACATATTTTTCGCCGCCAATCTGTTTGGCGCGAGCACTTAGACATTGGCGTACAGCTTGCTCCCACAGTTGCTTCCTGGTGGGGTCACTGTTCATGATTTGCTGCGGACTGAGTTCGACGATTTCTTGGAACCCAACGACAATGATCTCAGGCTGCGATGTACCAGTCACTTCCGGACACAGCCAGGCAGACAGGTCTTCGTTGATGCCATCGGTGCGGCCATTCAGATTGAACGTTCCGACCAAGCTGTCACGAGTTAGTGGCAATTATGCGGGCAAAGATGGCAATGGCAACCCACATCCTGATGTTCTCTGTGGACGAGAACTCGGTACCGCGTCGAGTCAATTCGGCGTTGACATAGTCATTGATTGGGTCGTAAAGAGAAACCGGAGACTGGCCCACTAAGCGACCCAGCAGCATATCGATCGTGGTTTGCCTCTGCTTGTCCGTAAAGTTGTTGATGTACAACCGGGTTGCGGACTTGCGGGCATCTGCAAAGGCGCCAGCCAGCGACATCTTTCCGTGGCGGGTAAAGGAGGATTTGAGAGCACCCGTGCCAGCGTAGATGCGAGACAGGCTGTCACCATTGTCAGCCCAAAGACTCGAGTGCCTCATCCAGAAGTCGGGTTGAGCGCATTCGCCGCGGTGACCAAGAAAAGCCTCGACAGCCATTTGAGACACGATGGTCTGGATGAGATTGGTACGATCCAAGCAATCAAGACAGTTGGTCCGAAAGACACCTTCCTGTTGCAATACAACTACGTATCGTCGATTTACGTGAGGCGTCTCGCTAGCGTATTCGTCTGAGCTGTCAGTTTCTTCAGCCAGATAGTAGGCGAAGCCTTCTGCCGAGCCCTCAATATAGCGACGAATCTCTCGTGCAGCTTCGTACCCCGTAGGCCCTTTCGTTTCTGCATGGAAATCATACTCTGTTGCCCGCAATAAAGCGTGCTCTATAGAATGCTTGCCGCCTGATTGACTCAACGGACAATGGCCAATTCCATAGCGGTACAGCTGACTGAGCTCGACTTCACCTGGCTTTGATTCGCTCAAGAGATTGACCACGTGGACAGCTCCATACTTGTGCTCTAGATCTGAAAAGTGTTTGTTGAACGCCGGCTGTGTGCCTTCGGGGGACCGTGTGATGCTGATCTTTTGTTGGCCAGGAAGCAATCCAGCTGCTTGCTCCCAAAATACAGGCACTGAGCCTCTCACTTGGGCATACGAGAACAAAACGCCTGATGGGCTCCAGTATATTGACTCGGTTTCCACAAAGTTGGCCACATTGCCATCGTCGTCGATACCGCGTGAATTGAAGCGTGTTCCAGCTCGACGGCAGGACAGGCGAGAGATGATTGTCAAGTAGGATGGCATGCCTGTTTTGGCTGGTCGCAATGGGGCCACCGTCTGCGGAATTGTCATGGTCAGACAGAACCCTCGTATGGCCGAGGTCAAAATTCGGGACGTGTCCAAGAGTTCTCGTTCGTGAGGCATCAGTCGCGACCGAAACTGGACCAGAGGATTGATCATATAGGAGTTCCACAGGAAGCCCTCGTCAAAGTTGTCAATGTCGAATGTATTGGCGTCTGCCGGTCTATCTTGTAGTCGGTTCGTAAGATCGAAGTCTGTACTGTAGTAGAAGCTTCCGTTGCTCAAGAGCTTCTGCACATCCGAGCATGGATGCTCTACGCCCTCTCTCCGGTTCAATGTCTGTCCGTATACAGCGGCATTGTCCGACATCTCAAGCTCATAAGGATCGATAGCAGAAAAAACATCGTCATACTCGGAGGTATTTAAGCCGTGAAACTCGACAGCCAGGATTCTCTCAATGGTCTCGCCCGGACGAAGAGTCGATACTCGGGAAGCGTGCGTTATGACACTGAGAAAGACATCGCGGCCCACGGAGACCAAGCCCAGAGTGCCGTATATCGGTCGCGGCGTCAAAGGCCTGTACTCGCTCAATATTTTGTTTGACACTGGTATAAATTCAACCATGCACTTGGGCGCGTGGGTTCCAGAGATGCTGCCGCCAGCTCCCGTTCGGGGCCGCGCAGACGGAACAGAGGTGAGGGATCCATTGGCAATGGCTTCGCTCGTAGTGGGACTATGGCGGAAGATGAGGGCGTGGTCGTTGGAGACGATGGCAATGGCGCGGTGAGGGTAGTCGCGGATCAGGAGCCGAGAGGACTTCTCAGGTGAGGGCGCCTGGCCGCTCCAAAGAGAAGGTGCGTTGGGATCCATGCTTGTGGCTGCTGGGAGCGAGAGCCGCTTCAGCTCGAGGCGAGCCGGATGGGCGCGATACTCAGGAGAGCTGTCGACACGGGGCAGCGGAGCGGTGACACATGTCCTGCTGTGACGAGCTGCGGGAAGGTAGACGAGCAATTGAGGGTCGAGTAGTTGTATGATGCTGTAGAGAGTCGCGCCGCTGAAGGGGTTGGATGAGGGGGCAGGAAGGCGTCGCTTTGGTGTGTCGAGGTTCGTCTTGGTGTTTAATTTATCGTGCCCACATGTCAGACAGTGCAACTGAAATGCAGCCAGTTGCCTTCAGCGTGCAGCTGCCCGAAAGTCCAGGGCCAATGACGTTCTGGGGGCGGGCCGTGCACCTCTTCAGCCCTGTAAAGCCTCCCGAGAAGGACCCCACGGGGTACTCTGCCCATGTATTTCTGGCAGTTTTGCACTTGGCAAGGCTTGGCCAGAGGTGAGGCTCTGCGTGCAGGGCGGCCTTGAAAAGTCCAGGCCAGTTCTGCCCCATAAGGTTGCCTGAGTATGAAAGGGAGAACTCAGACATAGGGTACCTGCTGAAAGCTAGACGCTGACTAGAGAATATCAGACACTCTAACATCTGAGAAACTCGATCGAAAGCGCGTGATATTGGCGTCTCTCCAACAGGGCATGCTACTGCAGAATTGCGACCGTGTGGTTCGTTGTCAGATAACTCGACCATCTTAAGCATGGCCTACACTGCTGTTGAGTCTTGACCTCGTTCTGCGATACGTTCACGGGCGTACAGGAGCCAGTATCATGTTTTATAAGCAGGAGATGGCTATACGAACCTCCAAGACGAGATGGGGAGTTATCTGGCTCTGATTATTCACAATGCAGTAGACAGGACTGTTGCAAGAGGCAGATGCTGTCAGCTCAACAGCCTGGCATCAGTCCACTACTACAAAAGCAAGATTGTGCCCTGATTGGTGTTCAGATGAGAGCCTTCCAGCTGTCCAAGACACAAAGCTATCAGTGAGTCTCTCCCAATTGCAGACCATAATACCGTCTAGCCCTAGAAAACGGCCATTTATAACAAGCCTTTCAATGCTGGGCAGACATCCTTCTCGTACGTAGAATGACGGCTATACACGAGTAGCCCTGAGCTAGACTGGCCGCAAGATACGCGACTGACAAACGGTAAGAGAAGGGTGTTCTGAAAAGGGCGGAACGAGAAAGAAAAAGAACAAGAAACGATACTGTCTTGTTGTATTCAGAGCTTCAGATATTGCACAATGATGAGATCATGCTCGCCATATTTGGCAGAGTCATCCTCTTCCTATCATGTATTGTTTCAAGTGAATCATCACCAGCCCATATGGAAGGAGAGAAAAAAGGATCTCGTGATGAACTCTGGACGCGGTAGAATTTTAAAGTGTCGGTCGGCAGTGGGTCTCTGCTTACCTCATAGGGGACAAATGCAGGGCTGGCCAATGAGAGCAGGCCTGCAGGGCTTTGCAGCCCGCGTCGCTTTCTCTCCAGCAGCAGGGGTGGTTGCAGCTGTGAATTTATGACCTGCCAGCCCTGCCTGCCTGCGCAAGCTGGAATCATCAACCAAGTCTTGCCTCCTTTCCCAACGTGCACCTCTAGCAGCTTTTTTGCCTCATCCGCGACAGCAATCGTGATTCAGAGCAGACTTGATATTGCCTGACTACAGTCCACCAACCCCAGAGATCACGTTCGAGCATCCCGTGCCCCGTACCGACCCAGCCAGTTCCTACCGACTCTCCTCTCGACTTTGCCATTTCGCGTAAGCACGTCAGATGGCTGACTTCCAAAATTATGGTGGCTCCGACGAGGAGAATGCTGAGCTCCGGAAGCTGAATGCGGAGGTGGTATGTTGCCCCAACATCTCGACGCGCTGTCTTGCTTCCTAGATGTGTGCTAACCATAAGTGCCAATATGCAGGACGCCGACAGCGACAGCTTCGAGGCTTGGGAAAAGCTGGTGCGCGCGTGCGAGAGCCTGGAAGGAGGGCTGAATCGAAATTCCAGCCCACAGGCGCTGGCAACACTGCGCGACGCCTACGACCGTTTCCTCCTCAAGTTTCCTCTTCTTTTTGGATACTGGAAAAAATATGCCGATTTGGAATTCAACATCTCGGGGCCAGAGTCAGCAGAGATGGTCTACGAGCGTGGATGCGCCAGCATCACCAACTCGGTCGATCTCTGGACAGACTACTGCTCCTTCAAAATGGACACTACCCACGTCGCCCCTCTTGTGCGAGAGTAAGTAATCCTGGCTGCTTTCCTTCCCTATAACCTTCCTCAGCCATCGGCGCGTCCATCAGAGATTGTTCGCAATCAGTCGCAACTCTATATCAGTCGATCGCCCAAGACAAGATGACTTTGCTTCGACCGCAACAACTGGTTCCGGTGAGAAATACCAAGAGCTACCATCTTCCGCTGGGATCGCATCTCACAAAAACTACCAGGCATTGTTGATTTTCCAAAACCACACAAATCACCGTGATTCGCTATGAACACCCCCTCTACTTTACGCTATTTTCCCCGTCGCAAAAAGACACTGAGCAATCGTTCGTGGAGCACCTGGAGAAGGATCTACTGTTCGCATCACCTGTCCCTTTCTGTATTTGCATCCTGCCAACATCCCTTTCCCACCCTTACCTCCAAAGTCTGCCTCAGTCGCTAACACGTGCTAGACTATTCGAGCGCGCAGCTACTTTTGTGGGACTGGACTTTTTGGCACACCCCTTTTGGGACAAGTACATCGAGTACGAAGAGCGCCAGGAAGCACACGATAAAATCTATGCGATCCTGAAGCGCGTTATCCACATTCCGATGCACCAGTACGCTAGATATTACGAAAGATTTCGGACCTTGTCGCATTCTCGCCCTCTCGAAGAAATTGCCGAGGCAGAGCTGCTCACACGCTTCCGCGCCGAGGTCGAGGCGGAGGCAGCCTCCTTTGGCGCGGCCAAATCTGAGGCCGAGATTGAGCGCGATATTCGTGCCAAGACGGATGCTTTGTTCTACGAAGTCTTTCAACAAACACAGACGGAAACGACAAAGCGCTGGACATATGAGTCCGAGGTCAAGAGACCCTACTTTCACGTCACGGAGCTCGACCATTCTCAACTGGCGAACTGGCGCAAGTACCTCGACTTTGAGGAAGCAGAGGGCGACTTCACTCGCATCACTGCTCTGTACGAAAGATGTCTGGTGACGTGCGCCTTTTACGACGAGTTCTGGCTCCGCTACACGCGGTGGATGTCTGCGCAGCCCAACAAGGACGAGGAAGTGAGAAACATATTCCTCCGGGCTGTGACACTCTTTGTGCCAGTTAGCAGGCCAGGCATCCGGATGCAATTTGCATACTCTGAAGAGGCGAGCGGTCGGGCTGATATTGCCCGTGCCCTTCACGAGGCCATCTTGCAGAAGCTGCCAAATTGTGTGGAGGCCATTATCTCCTGGGCGAATCTCGAAAGGCGCCAGAGTGGGCTCGATGCGGCCATTGACATCTACAAGGCACAGATTGACTCACCTAGAGTCGATCTGTACACCAAGGCAGCGCTGGTGACCCAGTGGGCTGATCTGCTGTGGAAGGTCAAGGGGTCTGTTGATGAGGCACGTACTGTCTTCCTGAACAATGTCCAGTGGTATGCGGACAGCCGGGAGTTCTGGAGCAAATGGCTGGATTTCGAGCTTGAGCAGCCCACAAATGCTGAACAGGAAGCCGAGCATGGCGAGCGCATCCATAATGTCGTTGAGGAGATGCGGACCAAGAGCCGCATGTCTACGAGTACCAAGAAGGCACTGTGTATCAAGTACTTGGAGTACTTGCAGCAACGCGGCGTCAAGGATGCAATGAAGAAGTTTTTGGAGATTGACCGGGAGATGGCAGGGTAAGTACATTCCTGACAGCAGTGTATGGAATACAGATGAGAAAGCAGACTAACATGTGTTGGCAGCCCTGTTTCCGTCTCCAAGGATAAGTTCTCGGCCAAGGATAACGGCGTAGTCGTGGGTGAGCTCGATGAAGCTATTCGAGTGAATGCCGAGGCTCAATACTTCAGTTTCTACAGCTTGTACGGCGAACCAGACCCCAAGGCCACTGGACCGGCCGACTTCAACTGATTTCCTCCTCTATTTCAATACTCTCGTCGTATACCCTGTCCGAGTTTGCAAAACAAAGAATATAACTATAAAAAAAGTATCAACGAAAACGAACAAGACTAATCGCTGGAATGTGGAAGGAAGTTTGAAGAATGCGAGAAGCCACAATCCTTCCCTCCAAATACATGTATTCTTGGCGCTGCGCTGTATACTAGGGGCTTCATTTTCTTTGAGCACATTTGGATGTCTTATGTAATGGATGGGCAGGAAGCTGTGCTGTGCGGGTGATGCTTGGTGGATTGTCGTGCTCGAATGGATACAAGGCATTGGCTCGAAGCCCGTTAAATGGTATGGTCAGGTGCCGCAGGGTGTGTAGCTTGACAATATAGGCACGTACAAGGTATGGCCTGCGTTTATGTGGTCCAATAAGTGCTTAGAGATCGGCCATGGTTTACCTTTTGGTTCGACCGAACTCAGGCCTCGTCACAACTGGTATCGAGGCTCGAACGAGCATGATCCCATCCTTGCACTGCATTCAGGTCTCAGAAAGAGAGATCTTGCCGAACTCCAGACTCAAGCGCCAATACATGACATCGCTCAGACACCAGAGACATCAGCACCTGTAAGTCTGTACACCTGGTGTAGGATTAGGCTCATAATCATCGATGGAGGCACATGACTTCGCGCCAGCGTCAGACGCGAGATAGACAGACTTGTTTGAGTGCTTTGAGTACACACATGCGTGTATTTGTCGGAACCCAACCCCAGAAAGGAGAAAATCATTCCGGCATTGAGCCAAATATGAATAGATAGTATGTGCTGGGTGAGTGGTGGCAAGGCCGGAAGAGGCCGAAGTACTTTGCCATATAGATACCCTTTCATGGACAGTTTGTCTTTTGGGTTCGTTTACGTCGGGATAGCGTTATTGACATCTCCTTCTTATTGACTCCACTGCCAGGAACGCAATCCCGTTCATCTTGGTGCTTCATTTTCTTGCAGAAGGCCAGAGGACGATGTTCCCCCGATTACCAATCACGTATTACCTGTTGTTGACAGAGCCAATGCAGCCAATGCAAAGCCCGAGATCGGCCTTTGGAAAAAGCATGACATGTGTCAGCCGGAGGAAAAAAAGAACTAATCAGTTGTACTAATCAGTTGTTCTCCCTGTGGTCTCCTGCTAGTGGCGTGTGTGCCTTGCATTGAGTTTTCTTTGTGTGAATGGCATTGTTCTGGAAAAAGGAACGAAGCAGAGCAGTAAGTATCAACTATTGACACTTCACAGTTCACAATGCTCAAGGACGGGACCGGCTGGCTGGCAGCCCGCATCACCCCCCGATTTGGCAATTTGGATTACACATCCACTTGGCAACCTGGGGCAGAGCCAAGAAGGCTCCCGCTCTGGAGACTGGAGAAGAGAAATGGCTCCACGAGCCTCAGCGGGGTCCCGGCAACGAAGGTCCGCGCTGCAAGATACAGTGTCAGGGGCCACCTGCCACGAGGATTTACTGGGGCGACAGTGTGGTCGTTGCGGGTCCAGTCGGGACGGCTTACACGCTGGCAGGCCAATCACGGCAGGGCAATTACTCGTTTGGCTTTGCGAAGTGATCGGGCCCTTACTGACTGACTGACTGACTGAAAAAGGACAACGCGCAGTTGATTTTTGAGTTAGTTGGCTAGCCGTGCCTTGCCGTGAAAAGAAGCAGAAAAAGAAGAAGAAGCAGGGGGTGAGTCGTCTGAATGAAGACGCCTGGACCCGGGATAGCCTCGGTATTTGCTCGGTTCTCCCTGTTCTTTTCGATTTGAAATTCAAAAAGTGTGACACATTCTCTTATCCTCTCGGGCTTGCGCGAGCCTTTGCCTCTTATCGAACAATAAATACCCCGGTCAGCCGTAGACAGGACGAGCACCGTGAGTTGTCTTTCCGCTCTCCTTCCCTTTCGCCATCTTGCAGTTTTCTTTCCTGCCTGTACCACCACCTGTCCTTTCCTGCCGTCCAGTTCAAGGACACACACAGCCTTGTGCCATCTTCGTGACCTGCTCTCCTCCCGCCACTGCCACTGTTGACATTTCTCGTGCTTTTGCATAGCAGCACAACACACCATGGCCACCACAACACGCCAACTCGCTCGCTCAGCGACGCGCCTCACCAGCCAGAGAACCTTTGCCGCCTCTGCTCCCCGAGCTGCCTTCCGACAACGCTACTCTGGCCAACAAGGGCACCGCTTCTACTCGTCCTCTTCAGAGCCGCCAAAGCCCTCCTCGTCCTCGTCCTCGACACTCCTTTACATCCTCGGTGCTGCCGCAGCCGCTGGTGCCGGCTACTTTGCCTACACGTCATCGGCAAGCCCACAGTCGATCGCTCCCAAGACCCTGACGAACCCGACCAAGGAAGACTACCAAAAGGTTTACAACGAGATTGCTCGCCGGTTGGATGAGAATGACGAGTACGACGACGGCTCGTACGGTCCCGTCCTGGTGCGTCTCGCGTGGCACGCTTCTGGCACGTACGATGCCGAGACTGGCACTGGTGGAAGCAACGGCGCCACCATGAGATTCGCTCCCGAGGCCGACCACGGTGCCAATGCTGGCCTCAAGCACGCCAGAGACTTTATGCAGCCTGTCAAGGGTACGTCCAACCACACAATTCTTTGCTTTTTCGGCACACAGTCACAGACCTAGCTGTGACTTGTCGTTTGACATGACAGGAATTCCTGCTGATACCGCCCCACAGAGAAATTCCCTTGGATCTCCTACTCGGATCTCTGGATCCTGGGTGGCGTCTGCGCCATCCAAGAGATGCTGGGACCCAAGATCCCCTACCGCCCTGGCCGCAGCGACCGCGACGTGGCCGCCTGCACGCCCGACGGACGTCTTCCCGACGCCTCCAAGGGCCAGGACCACCTGCGCGCCATCTTCTACCGCATGGGCTTCAACGACCAAGAGATTGTTGCGCTGTCGGGCGCCCACGCTCTCGGCCGATGCCACACCGACCGCTCGGGCTTCGACGGCCCCTGGACCTTCTCGCCCACGGTGCTGACAAACGACTACTACAAGTTCCTGACGGACCGCAAGTGGCACTGGAAGAAGTGGGACGGCCCCAAGCAGTATGTCAACGAGGACGAGTCCATCATGATGCTGCCCGCCGACATGGCGCTCATGGCCGACAAGAAGTTCAAGGCGTACGTTGTCAAGTACGCCAAGGACAACGACCTGTTCTTCAACGACTTCAGAAACGTCGTGCTCAAGCTCTTTGAGCTTGGTGTGCCGTTCACTGAGAACAAGGAGAGATGGGAGTTCAAGACTCTTGGAGAGCAGGAGTAGATGGAGGGTGGTGTATATACAAGTTGTGTGAGAGGGGAGTGGAAAAGCGAGACGTCATTAGAGACGAAAGAACAGATGCGACTGAACAGATACAATTAGACCAGAGGTTAGACCACACACTGGTAGAGGGACTAGACCTGGCCGATAGACGATGCTTACGAATCCAAGAAGATGAGGGCTCAGCCTTTTGCAACTGTATGACTAAACGGCTGCCGTGGTTGTTTCTGTGTTGTGTTAGTGTGAAGTCGGTTGCCTTTGATAGAAAAGTATGGTACATGCAAGCTGTCTGACTGTCTTTGCATCGACACAGAGACGAGGTGAAGATATCGCTAGAATAAGCCACGGGACGTGGAACAAGACAGAGCAGGAGAAGGACAGGGGGAAAAGGAAGTGGGGAAATCCAAGCGACGTGATCAATCTATTATATACAGTAAATCGAATACTTACTGCTCTATACACAAGCCATGGATATTCCCGCATGTGTACCACACCAACCTCACAACCCACGTTCCAACACATACCTACACTACTGCACTGACACACTACCACCCTACCACACCCATCCAACTTCCCCGCATTATCGCTTCGAGACACACAAGCACGACCCTTATATATGCAGTCGGAAGCAAGAGTTGGGGGCTTGAGGATATATGGGTCGAGTGTTAACTGGGGGATTGTTGGTGGGATGGATCGATTCTGTATTCCCTGGCCCAAGTCAATTCCGCTTTCGAAGCACTTGGTTCCCACGGCTGTCGACGATACAAAACACTCTATGCGTCTCAAATGGCCCATTACCCTGGTCATTACGGCTTCTATGGTCCAGTTTCCTCTCGAACAACTTCATCAGCCGGACTCCAATTCAATTGACTTTGTTTGATCTCAACGCTTACCGGGCGTGTCCACCCGCGTGTTCGCTTGCCCAGAGTAAAATCCAGGGTTAGGGTTATCTAGCCGTGACGTCAACCCTGCGCAAAAAGATTCCCAAGATCGCTGGGTCCCAAAAAGTGCCCGATCCGTTAGGAAACTCAACAACAATTCGCAGCTCACAAGCTCCCGCCCAAGCTCGCTCTCCCTCTGTCTCCTCGCCCACACCGACACAGAAGATACACCAATGGCGACACCTCGCGTCCCAGCGCTGCGCCACCTCGTCGCGGGCAGAGCACACCTCTCTTCCTCGCTGCGACCCGGCGCGATTCTCCCCACCACCAGCAGCGCCACCAGCAGCACGAGAACAAGAACAAGCAACCATCAACAACGGCGCTGGGCCCAAGTCCACGATGTCCGATTCCACGCGACCCAGCCCGCCGTATCACGCACCGTGCTCGAGAAATACCGCGCCAAGCTGGACGCCAAAGCGCGCGAAGAGGGATATGGTACAATTGACGATTTGAAAAAGGCGTATTCGGATAAGATCCACGAGGTGCGCCGCAAGGATGGCGTGTCGGTGCCTGGACTGGACGCGTTGTTGGCTGCGGATGAGGGCGTGGAACAGCAGCAGCAGGCTACACAGGGCAATTCGATGCCGGTAGACGGACAAACACAAACACAAACAACAAGGCAACAACGACAAGCAGCAAAAGGATCCTCTTCAGGTTCAGGCGTCAAGCCCCTGTCCGAGATCCTCGACCTTCCCAAAGCCCGCACGCTGCCCGTGCCCGAGCTGACCGCCATCTGGCGGTTGCGCCACGCGAGTAGCCCACAGTCGCTGTGCGCTGTGGTGCCACACCACACCTACACCGCGATGGAGGAGCTCGCGCGGCGGCACCCGCAGTTCGTTTTGCCCGTGCCGCACCCGGAGCAGGGCGCTGAGATCCATTTCATGCAGTGGACGTTTGACCCGAGCACGGCGACGACGTCGGTGCTGTTCACGCAGCTGGCCGAGTACAAAGCGCGGGGCGAGTTTGCGACGCCGCATACGACTGTCACGCATCACTTGGACTTGGCGGCGGATAAGAAGGTTGTGTTGATGCAGGGCCAGGTGCTGCCTGATCGTGGGGTCAAGGCGGAGGATGCGCGGTGGTTGGTCATGTGTTTGCAGCGGTTTTATGGCGGGTGGGATGGCGAGGGCAAGGAGGAGGAGAGGGCGGAGGAGCGCAAGAAGCTGTTGGAGTGGTTTGCCAAGGGGGATAGCCGGTTCAGCGTGGAGAAACTGCTCGAGGAGGCTGAGAGGTTTGCTTAGCTGAGATGTGTGTTTAGAGAGGTCTTTTTTTGGGGGGGGGGCAAACAAGGAAACAAAAGACGAGCGAGCATTATAGACTCTCGGAAGATGGACAACTGCTCGTGTACTATAGAGACGGTTGCAGGAGCCTGCCAACCAAAGTGTACAAGCAACAAGTATATCCATACATACAACTTTTGCAATAACAACTACGACTACAGTTTCGGACCGGCTTTTCTCTCGGCCTGCTTGACTCTGTCTCTCATCACTCTTCGTAAGATCTTGCCGCTGGGTGATTTGGGCACCACGTCAGTAAAGTGAACACCGCCACGCAACCGCTTGTGCGGTGCGACCTTGCCGGCCATCCAATCGACGATTTCGAGCGCTTTTGCGTCGCTTTCAGGCACACCCTTTTTGAGGGTGATGTACGCGCGTGGGATCTCGGTTGCCTGACTGTTGTCGTAGACACCGATGACACAGACGTCTGCAACGTCCTCGTGGCCGAGGAGCAGGCCCTCCAGCTCGGCTGGGGGAACCTGGAAACCCTCTGGTGGTGTGAAACCGTTAGTCAGTCAGTCAGTCAATCGATTGATTTGGCCGATGTTGTTTTTGGTATTCTCTGATGAAGAACGCGGGATGAGGTGAGCGACAACAGCCGGACTTACTATACTTGATGAGCTCCTTGAGACGATCGACACAGTAGTAATTGCCATACTTGTCAATCTTGAAGATATCGCCCGTTTTGAACCAGCCGTCTTTGGAAAAGGCATCCTTGGTCTTGTCCGGGTGGTTGAAATACCCACCAAACACATTCGGTCCCTTGAGCCACAACTCGCCCTCCTCACCCAGCGGGACCTCGTTGCCCTCCAGATCAACAATCTGGGCCTCCATGTTCGGCGCCAGTTTCCCAACGGAGCCCATGAATTTGGCCCACTCGTCGGGCATTTGCACGTGCGTCACAGGGCTCGTCTCGGAGAGTCCGTAGCCTTGCTTGACGGGCAACTTCAGGCGGTTCCAAAAGAGCTCGAGCAGCTCGTTGGTGAGGGGCGCCGCGCCGCTGTGCATCATTTTGAGCGACGAGAGGTCGTATTGGTCGACAATGGGGTCCTTGCCAAAGGCGAGGACGATGGGCGGTGGCACGTAGGCGAAGGTGACTTTGTTGGCCTGGATGATTTGGCAGGCCTTTTCGAGGTCGAAGCGCGCCATGACGAAGAGGTGCCAGCCGGCGTAGATGCTCATGAAGACGCAGTTCACGAGGCCCTTGGGACGTGTGAAGGCGTGTTAGTCACGGCCACGACATACAAGAGAGTGCATTCGGTCGTTGTTGTGGTACACATCAAGGGCTCAAACTCACGTATATATGGAAAAAGGGCAGAGTGCCCAGCATGCGATCGCCGCTATTGCCAGGTCCGCCAAAGGACTTCAAATGCGCACCATCCATCTGGTCATTCTGCAGCAGATTGGCCACGACATTGTAGTGCGACAGTCTCACACCCTTGGGCAAGCCCGTAGTGCCCGAACTGTACACCAGAAACGCGAGGTCAGTCTTGGGGTGCACGTTCGTTTGTTGGTGTATTGCGTCGTTTGTAGAAGCGACCGCCATCGACGAGCTACGAATAGCAGTCCAGTGCTTGACACGATTCTGGGCATCGCCCTGCTCGCCCACGAGAATGATGCGCTCTTGCGGAATACCGGCTTTGGCCGCGGCCTCGCGCGCCTTGGGGAGAAAGTCAATGTGCGTGGCGAGTGCCTTGGCACCAGCGTTGGTGAGCTGGAAAGTCAGCTCGTCGACGGTGTAGAGCGGATTCACAGGCGAGGCAATGCCACCGGCCCAGAGCACGCCGCAGGTGACAGCTGGGGTGTCGATGTCGTTTGGGGTGTAGAAGGCGAGCACGTCGCCTCGCTGCCAGTGCCAGTGGGTTTTGAGGCCACGGCCAAAGTCACAGGCCGCGGTGCGCAGCTGGGCGTACGTGTAGGAGCGCGAGGGCTGCTCGCCGTCGGTAAAGATCTCTTTTGTGTCGGCAAAGGGCTTGGAGGAGCGGGCAAAGAGGAAAGAGAAGATGTCTGTCTCCGGGATGGAGACCGGGGGATAGAGGGATTTGTGAGGCATTCTAGCAGGAGGAGCTTCCAGACAAGACACGCACACGCACACACACACACACACGCGCGCGCGCGTGCACGAGGTCAATTGGCAAGACAAGAACGGGAATAGGAAGGAGGGAAGTTCATGGCCTCGCCCCAAAGTACAAAAGATACTTGGAAACAGTACACACCGGCTGATAGTCGATCGGTGATAAGCCAAAGTTCCAGCGGGTAGACGCGGGGCTCTTTGGCTCCCAACATGGTTACCCCAACGCCCGCGGCGCCGGTTGGAGAATGCGGTGACGTTCTGCACTACAGCAATGCGCTGGCCAGCTGCTTCGTGTAAGATGATTGGCTGCAGATGCGGCAGACGGTGCGGGGAAGTGGGGTCTGCAAGCCCGCAGTATCACCACCCCCAAAACTTCCAAGTATCATTACGAGCGTCATTCCTGGTTGAGGAGGTCATCCAAATACTCTCAAGAACTCTCAAGGATACCCCACCTCAATCGTGACGTTTCGGATTTCAAGTCACACGACAGCCGCGGGCACTTTCTGCAAGACTGCCCTCTTAGTGCATGAAGATTGCAACCTTTTTAGAAATGCGGAAGTCAGCTCGCTGGACGTCTTGGAGGGACGCCTTGATTGGATATTGTGCTATACCAGCATTGGTCGTGCGAGGTCTTCGAGGCAAAGAAACGGATAATGAAGAGAAAGATGAATATGGGTGAGCTGCTGGTCCCGTGTCAATTATGAGACTAAAGCTACCATGCTTCTGGTTGCTATTAACGGATACGCTGCCGCCCATCAGACAGAGACACACACGTCTGCTCACTCCCCTGCCTCTGGAATGTACGCGGGTTTGTATGATTCGCAAGTGTGCATCGCGAGCCACAATGATAAAAGCTTTGGGGCCAGCATAAACGTTTGGACTCGTCAGATCTCATCGCAGACGTCTCTTGTCTGTTCGTCGGCCACATGCTGTCGCTGTTGTGTGTTTCCAGCTGTGAAGGACGATATTGAAGTCAATATTTGCTTGGTACGTCTATGATCACCAAGGAGTGAACAATTGAAATGGTGAACTAGACTAAATACAAATTACAGTTGAACAAGGACTCTTCAGACGAGGGAGATGAACCACCTTGGAGACTGGCTCCAAACTCCATGTCCATGCAATGCTGTCCAGTTTGTTTGCTCAAGCCCCCTACCAAAGCAGCAACGAATCAAAATCAATCAGTCCTCGTGCTTCTACTTCTTCTCATCTCGCCCGCGCGCCGTGTACAGCGCCTGTGCTTTGTCACTTTGCCCATGAATCTTCTGGCCCTCAAGCCGCTCAAGCGAGTCCTCGATAATGCCAATATGTCCGCGCAGTGTTCCCTCGAGCTCGTCCATGCGCGCCTCGTGCGCCTCGAGGTTGTTGGTGTGGTGGGACCGGAAGTACATTGTCGCTGCACCAAGGGCGGTGAGGTTCGTTATGCCCAGGATGTTGGTGAGCGCTCGGGAGTGGAGGAGGGTCATTGCGGTGATTGTGGGTTTGATGTTGGCAGATTCCGCGTTCAAAAATTGTGGAAAACGAGAAATACAGACGGAACAGCTGAGACGAATGTGCACGCTACTCCAAGAATGCATTTGTGGTTTGACAAGTACGACGTTGGCCGGTGAATTGGAGACGTCATTGATACCTGTGGACTAGCTCGGCCACTATGAGACTATACCCACGCTATCCCATTCCGTCGGTGTACACCATGGAACCGGCCTTGAGATGTACACGGCGAACCTGTGTCACAAGTCGGATGCCGTTTCCCAGCTTGCGCCCAATCCCAGCTACTGTCCGTGAATCCAACGCCCACGACCTAAAAGGCGTCGCCGTCAAATCGCCTCGCCGGCGCTGAGCTGTCCAAACCCAGCTTGGACTTGCGAGCATCCAGCGACTTGACGACGGCGCCCAGGATCGTCTTGACCAGATCATCGCTCGACAACGACCCGGGCGCTCCCGTCCAGGTGGTCGTGTCGACAATGTCGCGCGTGTGCGCCTCCTTGCACAGCTCATCGTCCAGGTACTCAAAGTTGCGCTTCTGCTCGGGCGTCGGCTGGCCAATCTGGAACAGCTGGATGCCAATCTGGTGCTCGGGCACCTTCATCTCGTCGAGCATCTTGGCCGCGTGCACCAGCGGCTTCTTGACATCGTCGTCAAACGCGCCCGCGGTTATGACAATCAGGTTCAGCGCGGCGCCCTCGTCGTCGACCTTGAGCTTGTCGCAGTACCACGTCAGCAGCTTGCCGAGGCGGGCGCCCAAGTTGCACTTGCCGCCGGGCTTGACGCGCCCAAACAGCGCCGACACGCCGTCGGCGGCGGCGGCTCGGCCGCCCAGGTGGCGGTAGCCGGACTTGCGGAAGGACATGCTGGAGAGGAGGCCCTTGGGCCGGTGGTTGAGGAAGAAGACGTCGATGCCGTCGGGGTCGTACTTGGCACACACCGGCGCGATGCGCTCGAGCAGCGACTGCACGTCGCTCCAAAAGGGGGCAATGTGCTCCGAGTCGTCAATCAGGAACATGGTGTCGAAGCAGCGCAGGAACGACAGCGTCTCGCCGTAGTCGTCGATGTTGACGTCCACCGCGCCGGTCGCGGCGTCGGTGGCAGCTGCGGCGGGCCACTCTTCTGCCATTGTGTGTTGACGTGTGGTGATGCGAGTGCAGAGCGCAGCTTTGGACTGTAGCCCCTGGTCCGCGTGTTATTCGAGCGTATCTTGGGTGGTTTTGGTAGATCCGCAGATGGGCAGCCACAGCAATGTCTGGTTTTTACAAGGTTCCAAAGGAATAGCAAACACTTTTTACCTTTCCCACCCAGGCGTTGCAATCGCAGGGAAAGACAGGACAAAAAGAACAAAGATCGCGCTTCCAAGCACTTATGCTGGCTGGCATGGCGCTGAGGCCAGGGCTGCCGGCTGGGGCACCTAGAAGATTACATAGTGCTGCATGTATCCGCCCAGCGGTGAGGCCACTTTGACGGACCCATCGCGGTGGCAACCCTGCCGTGCACACTGTGATCGGTTGGGACGATGGGACAATACAATTGTGACGGACTTCCGTGAGCACTCATTCTTCTGTCCGGCTTGGGCATAGCAGCCAGCAGTCGACGTCCTGGTGAAGACGTCACCAGAGAGAAGAGGAGAGATGGGAAGACGTCCAGTGTCGAGCGTGGCAGCGATATCGCCAGTGCTTGCTGCTGTAGAGACTAGAGACTGACAACCCTGAAAGAGAGCAGAGATGGAGACGTTTCAGGGTCTTCAGGGTCCCTCCACTCCGTGACGAGCCCACTGTAGCAGGAGGCCGGCCTGGAAGCATACGCCCCTACCCCTCAGCATTCGCCAAGCATCCCCTGATTCCGCACATCGACCATACCAGCGCTGTGGCTGTGTGGCTGAGGCCGCCCGCTCTGCAGCTCTGGGCTGAGCTCTAGCTCCAAGTGTGGCGGTGCTCCCGGCCCGTCTGCTTGGCTGAACCCTGCCAGGTCCTACACGGGCAAGCTGGTAGACTGACAGGGGCCCCCAAGTCCAATTGACGTAATTCTCCATCTTGCAGCAACCAACCGTGGTAGCGCACACGGTAGTGCCCGTCCGTACGTAGCCAAAGCACAGCAAGCAAAGAGGCCTGCTGCGAACCCAAATCAGGGAAATTTCCCAACGGCTGGTCCCCATCTTGCACGCCCAAAACGTCTGTTTAAGTATCTGGACGAGGCAGCTTCTTGTTTTCGTGTTACACTCTTGGTTGTGGAGTTTTCTTCTTCTCTTCCTCTTGTCCGTCTGAACACACACACACACACACACACACACACACACGCGACTTGACTTGACTTGTGTTATTGCTGTTGCTGCTTGTTCTTGTTGCTGCACCTACAAACAACGACCCTTTCTTGATCCCTTTGGCGACGACACACGGGGCAACTGCCCGACCGAATTCGCCCACCATGTCTCAAGCAGTCATCAACATGATTGCCAAGAAGGCGCTCAAGAACGCCGCCAACAAAAACACAAACTCAAAGGTATGAACACCCAAGTCTCTCGCTCGCATCGCTGCTCCGTGGTCGCGCTGGATATGGTGAGACTGACGATTTCCCCGCTGCCACGCCTACAGGACCCTTTCTTCGAAGAGATCAAAACCACTGGTAGAAACGGCCAGGTCAAGATCAAGAAGCAGAAAAAGGGCACCCCGCCAGGCCTGTCGCGCCACGACGGCGACATCCTCATGGCCGTCCGCCGGCGCGCCTACTGGCTCGATCTCTCCCTGTTCAACCTCTGCGGTATCCGGTTTGGCTGGAGTGCCATTATCGGGCTGTTCCCTGGGTATGTCCCTGCCCGCTCCCCTGGTGTCTGGAAAGCAGAAACAAAATCCGAATAAGTCACTAATCATGCACCACCATGGAAACAGTGTTGGCGATGCAATCGACGCCATGATGGCCTACCTCCTCGTCTACCGCAAAGCAATCCAGGTCGACGGCGGCCTCCCGGCAGCCCTCCAGTCCCGAATGCTCCTCAACATTGCCCTCGACTTTGGCATTGGCATCGTGCCCTTCTTGGGCGACATTGCAGATGCCTGGTTCAAAGCCAACACGCGCAACGCCTGGCTTCTCGAAGAGTATCTCCTCACAAAGGCCGAGGCGCAGCGCCGCGGCGACGGAAGTGTTGATCGTGGTGCGAAACATGTTTTGGACGCTGAGGATTTGAATGCCGCTGGTGTTGGTGGTGACGGTGGTAGTGTTGGTCCCGTGGGTGGTGCGCCGCCAGCGCCATCAGCAGGATCCACACGCGTGCCGGCTGCTGCCAAGGTTAAGAAATCGAGGTTTGGGTTTGGCAGCGGCAGCGGCACTGGCACTGGCACTGGCGCTGGTACTGGCGCTGGCACTAGCATTGGCACTGGCAATGGGAATGGGAATGGAAATGGAGGCCACGGTAGTCGATCCGTGGGTCACGATAACCTCGATGCAGATGTGGAAATGGGTGTTGTTGATGGGCCACGGAGATGATGATTGACTGACTGGAGTCACTGGACTACCTCGTTCCAAACGGCTATACTCAATCTTCAGCCTCCTGTCTCCTGTCTCCTGTCTCGATGATGGAGACTAAGCGAAACGCGACACCAGGAGCTATAGGAGTTCAAGAGTCTGGTTTTGTGGAACATGTCGACCCTTTGCTGGTTTGGGTAATGCGCCTGTTATTGAAGCGGGCGTTATTGGTGTTTTTTTGGGGGGGGGGTTGTTTTTTCCCTCCTTCCTGTTCTTCTTCGTCTTGGTTGCCTTTTTCTGTACAGCACCACCGCGGTCCACATCGATCGTATTGCGTCTACTGGATTTCTTGTACCAGCGAGCGAGCGAGCTTCTAGGCTTCAAGCGTGGGAAAGGAGAATAACTTGAACGCTCAAAGAGATACCCTAAGCATATTTGCAACTAATACAATATTGAGTTCTTTTGGGAGAAAGGCATGACAAGATATCATGCCACGAGAAGAGAATCCGAAAATAGAGTCAGCACACTCCGGTTGGATTAAAATGATACCGTGAGTGATGGCAGCGTTGGACGGCTCTTGTAATTGGGAAATTTGCAAACCTTTTGCTTGCTAGTGCTGGAGTGACACCGTGATGCCTCTACGATAGTCACCTGATCTGACATTGTTAGCAACGATGGGATGAGCAATCGGGCCCCATGACTGGGACCAGGCACTAGTTTTGAGACGCATTGCAGCCGTAGCAGGCTCCGTATCGCATACGCTGTGGCCTCTCTCTTTCGAGCCCCTGCCGATCGTCAAGTTGGACTCGCAACGCAGCGGCATGCTTGGAGGTCATTTACATGTATTCAATGTTTAGTTAAAATCTGGGTGTGCGTCAAGGTTACAAGTTTGTCCAAATATGCCCAATGCTAATCCACGGCAACTGATGATGTTTCCCAAAACGCCTTGAAAATGGGGAACTGTATATCAATCTCAACAAGACAAGACTTCTTCCGCCTGTTTCTAAGAGGGGCCCAACATTATATCCATACCTCCGAGCAAATAATACAATAACAAGCCCGGCCAATGCTACCAGCCAGCCTATCAGACCACTTTTCTCCGGTCACTCAATAATTACTAAGGCTCGTCATCCTTCCCACTCTGCCCAAAAATCTTCGTATACGATATTGTTTGGGCGGTTTCATGGGTGCTCGGAAGGACGCCGTCGAAGACGTAGACGGCCTTTGGGTGGCTTTTATAAAGTGCCCAATGCCCATGATTGCCTCATCCACGCCGTGCTCGCCTCGCTTCAAGGAGGTGTCTACCTCAAAGTAGGCACATCCCCATTGCTGGGCCAGCTCCTTGGCCTTTTCTCTCTGCACCTTCATGTCTGCTTCGGCGTTCTCGTCGAAAGCTGTGGGTGAGAAGTTGCCCTCTTCCATTTCTGTTTGAGTTGTCAGCATCTCGTGCTCTAATACGCAGATACGGCAGACGGGCAGTCTGGTGCCAGTCACGATGGTGTCGGATCTCCATAACTATCATCATCCACTGACCTTGTGGAGGCGCCAGGTCTCCGTCGCGATTACCAATGAGGAAGACTGGCACATCCATACCGCCGCCCTTGTCGTACTCGCTCATGGTGACGATGTTGTGGTGATTTCGGGCCGCCCTTTCGATCTTGTCGTGGAGCTTCTGAGCCGTTTCCAGCGACTGTGGCGAGTAGAGGCTGAAGACAAAGGCAAAGGCCTCTGCATATTCGATCTGATAGCGTAGCATGGCCTGGTCCGTTTCAGGACCCAGCTCCAGTAGCTCGACGATGGTCGATGTGCCCGAGATGTCAATCATCTTGCGGCAGCGGCCGTCTTGGCTCGCGCCATTGTTGATGGCTGTGGTGGCGGCGGCCGCCGCAGTGGTGCCAGGTTCACCGAGGTTGATGAACTAGGATGATGGATGTCAGTCAAAGGCCCAAGTCATGTACTTGGAGCACAGACAGGTCGAGGAGCGAGCATATTGGCCTGTAAGACGATAAGGAAGGCGGCCGAGGCTAGAGATAGTTATGTATGGGATGAACAGACCTTCTGTAGGACTTTATTCCGGCCGGCATACTCATCATCGTCCGCACAAATTACTATGCTGTACTCGGGCGGCTCAATGAGAGATGGTAGATCCAAATAGGTTTTGCTTCCTGGGGCGAGGCGGCCGTCAGTATTTTGTCCACCAGTCTCCACACGCCCGCCCTGGCTCCCCAAGCGTCCTGCCACCGGCGCCCAGCGGCGGCGCTGGCAGCGATTTGACCACTTACCTTGTGACAGTTTCATTCTGAACAATGATCACCGGCCGCGTGCACGACAATTCGGTGCAGGCACTTCACGGAAGGCCGTTCATCCACCGGGACCTCGTTGTGGTCTCGGGGCGATGCGGACCTCGTCACGGGCCAACCTTTCACCGCCACTTGTATTTTGCGTGCGTCCTCTGCGCCAGCGCCGAGTGCCAGTTGGCTCAAACGCCGCACGGGGGGTCCAGTAGAGAAATTCACTGCGCAAGGCTCATTGGGCGTGCCACGCGGCTCTTGCCCTGTGGACGCTGCGGATCCACTTGCTGTCTGGAGACCGGGGGTCGGCGCAAGAGACTCAGGGGAAGCACCAGGATCGGGCGAAGCGCAGGCCAGCCTGGGCCGGGCTGGGCCAGCAAAGCACGCGAGCATGGCTGCAGTCTGGTATTTGTGTGCGTGCGACCATCTCGCAGCAACCTCGTGGCACGACCTGAGAGCGAGTAGCCTGTTCCTTTTGCTCGCCGTCAATCCCAAGACAGTCTCGCATGTCCATGTCTATTTTGATGCTTGTTTTACCTTGATTGCCGATTGACCTCCTTAGCGGCCGATTGAATTTTCAAGCTGGATGCCCAAGGACCTGTCACCAGCCGTCGGTTCCACAGCAGGTTGTGCGACCTCGTATATATAAAGCTGCCATGATCGCCTCATTGTTAAGGACTGTGACTCCTGCAGCGGGTGCGCAGCGGGTGGAATCGAGTCTGCCGAGTGGCGGGCACGTACATTTATACTTTACATGTTGTTTGGGTGGTGCATGGGTCGCTTCACGCAACCGTGTCTCGTTGGCAGCTACCAAGTGTTTGTTTGACACGCAAGAGAATTGATAGGAGGAAAAGCATATTGGTAGAGTTGGACCATCCAGGGTTGTGTGCTGATTCGAACTCTCGTGAAGGCCCATGAATGTCAACATGTCAAAAAGCTCTCACCAGTGCATATTGGCAAGGCTCGAGCGATCATGTCAACCTTGGAGAGTCGTCCGGGCCAGTCCACTCATCGAGCGCGCTTTCCTCGTTTCCAAGTTGATCCGTCGTCAAGCGCTCGGTCAAGCGTAGTCGCGTGACCATTGCCAAGGCCTTATCCTGAAGTCCAGCAACTGGAACAGGCGATCAACCAATCGAGTATCACAGATGTAGGATTAGCGAGGGAGGGGCTCAATGCCTCGCTCCTGGCAATGTTTGTCTGATAAGAAATAAATGAGCCTGCCGAAATTGAGAATTGAGCCAGAGCATGATGACATAATGCACATCTTGCCGGTTCGCCAGCGCTACACTCGCCGACCGCCGAGAAATCACCGGACGCGCCTCCCCCAGCAGGCTCAAGGCTACCTACCCCGCGATCAGCCCCGCCAACCGCAGCGCAGCGTCATAGGCTTATAGTTCTTCGCTTCTGGTTAGGAAGGACAGCGCAAGCCTATCGAAGCGCTCCAAAGAAACTCAAACTGGCCCTGTTGCAGCGCTAATCATCGCCAAGGCAAGACATGTAGAGAAGATACCGAATTGACCTGCTTTTCCATTGAATGCGCTTACAGGCCCCACGGCAGTTGACAGTGGACCAACGTACTTTGCAGAGAGCTGTGATATAGCAACTTGCCGTCATACCCCACCTTGCCGCAGCCGATTTGCGCCGGCAAACAACCTCCATACATATTGTTGTTAAGCTCTGCGACTCTGTCCAAACACGCACTTATCTCCTCATCATACACCTCCTCCTCCTCCGTCACCCCTCTCTGCGATTCATCTTAGTGAATCCAGCTTCTACCACAAGCCTTAGTGCCACAGAACCACGCGAACAAACACAATGGCGGATACTGCCGGAAAGGTGTGTGGCCCATTGCTGGGCTGTCTTACTCTTAGCCAGCCCCAGAATCTGACATAAAGCTAGTTGAGCTAACAAGGGTGCTTCCTTTTCCAGACCATCACCTGCAAGGCCGCTGTCGCCTGGGAAGCTGGCAAGGACCTCAGCATCGAAGACATCGAGGTCGCTCCCCCACGAGCCAACGAAGTCCGGATCCAGATCTACTACACTGGTGTCTGCCACACCGATGCCTACACACTGTCTGGAAAGGACCCCGAGGGTGCTTTCCCCATCGTCCTGGGACACGAGGGCGCCGGAATTGTCGAGTCTGTTGGTGAGGGCGTCACTAACGTGAAGCCTGGCGACCATGTCGTTGCTCTCTAGTGAGTGGATGAACGCGTTGCTTGTTTTTCCGCTCCTTTACACATCCAAGGGCGCGAGACTGACCATGCTTGCTATACACAGCACCCCAGAATGCCGTGAGTGCAAGTTCTGCAAGTCTGGCAAGACCAACCTATGCGGCAAGATTCGTGCAACGCAGGGCAAGGGTGTCATGCCCGACGGCACCTCTCGCTTCAAGTGCAAGGGCAAGGACCTGCTGCACTTCATGGGCACCTCTACCTTCTCCCAGTACACTGTTGTTGCCGACATCTCTGTTGTTGCTATTCCTCAAGAGAAGGCTCCTATGGACCGCACCTGTTTGCTCGGTTGCGGTATCACCACCGGTTACGGTGCTGCTACCATTACCGCTGGCAAGGGCGGTGTCGAGAAGGGTTCCAATGTAGCCGTTTTTGGCGCTGGTTGTGTCGGTCTTTCGGTGATTCAGGGTGCGGTCAAGAACGAGGCTGCCAAGATCATTGTGGTCGACGTCAACGACTCCAAGGAGGAGTGGGGCAAGAAGTTTGGTGCTACAGACTTTGTGAATCCTGCGAAGCTGCCCAAGGGCCAGAGCATCCAGGACAAGCTGATTGAGATGACCGACGGTGGCTGCGACTACACTTTCGACTGCACTGGTAACACCGGTGTTATGCGTGCTGCTCTCGAGGCCTGCCACAAGGGATGGGGAGAGTCTATTATCATCGGTGTTGCTGCTGCCGGCCAAGAGATCGCCACTAGGCGTAAGTCCTTGCCCGTGTGATGCTCCCAGGGACTTGAACTAGTCATCATTTCGGGGCAGATTTTGCTGACAAAATGTCTTCCCAAATTTAGCATTCCAGCTGGTCACCGGACGTGTGTGGAAGGGTTGCGCCTTTGGCGGTGTCAAGGGCCGCTCCCAGCTGCCAGACTTGGTTCAGGACTACCTTGACGGCAAGCTCAAGGTCGACGAGTTCATCACGCATCGCCAGGACTTGGCCAACATCAACAAGGCCTTCCAGGACATGAAGGCTGGTGACTGTGTGCGCTGTGTCGTTACCATGAAGGAGTAGTCCGGCCCGGAACCTGTTCCTTCTCTTTTTGGTTTCCTGGACGGCTGTATATGTCGAGTCTTGTTGTACTGTCCACACGCACAAAACGAAGATAATTACTTATGGTGAGCAAAGGAGTTGGTGTGTTGATGCACGCATATAGCATGCAATGTTGTGAAGACTGTCACGGCTGTACAGGTACAGGTGCAAAAGCAATCACGGCTGGTTGGGTATTTAATGAAGCAGAATGACAATTCACTCTTCTTTTTTTTTTAATCAAATAAGAAAAAAGCATTGTTAATCTGTGACACCATGAAGAGTTGGCTAACACTGTGCAAGAACCTATCGTTAACGTTAGGAATGTAGTGGTAAAACCCCCATTTTGTATATACATATCCTAGTCGGTACTACGGTAGTGCTTATTCGTGGATCATGTTAGTGTCAATCTCATCAACGATGCTTGGTCATATATATAAGTATAAGTATTATACACTTCCGGCGAGACCTTTGCTACTGACTCATCACCAAGAAGACGCAAACAAAGGTCATCATTTGGGACGAATTATAGGGTGAGGTTCGGACTAAATACTCATACGGGATGGATCTCACTTGGTTGGACCTGATTTGATAATTACATAAGGCACGGTAGGTACCTAGGTACCTAGCAGGTCCTCAGAGTGTAGTGATTCCAAAATATCGTGCCTGGTCCTGGATTAACATCGGTATGGTATCAGGACTTAACGACGGACTACAATGTCTAAAATCTACGCATTTTACTCTGGTCTAGGAAACACAAATATGGACCTGTGTAGATAATGCTTACCTAGCTCTGCTCTTACTTTTGAGTAGCTTGAAAAATAGTACGGTAACTAATGATCCGATGGTGTAAGGCACGGTATTTTTGGTAGAAGACATCGAAACTGATTTGTGCAGAGGATTGAACTTAGAATTTTGTATGTACGCCATCCAAAGTAGTGGTAAGGCCTCTGCATACGATTATCGGCTGATCTGCAGAGAGCAAACACACAGGTGCGTAACCAATTGTACATACAGGCACACAGACCCGTCGAAGCACTCGGGGACAAGAGCTCATGCAACTAGATAATGCCCACAGGAACCTCCTCAGTGTATACATAATGTACTCAGCAGCGGACGGTGAAGGTTTTTTCCTGCCGCGAAAGGACCCGCATGGATCCGATGTGTCGGAAGGATTCGATATTCGGACCACACACGTCCTGTACTCGCCCACGAGCCGGCGGCCATTGGCTACTCGCAAGGCGACCTTGACGTAGAAGGATTGAGGTGCTTGGATGCCTTCTTGGTGCCTAATCAGCTTGGTGCCTAAGCAGTCTTGTCTGGTCTTCTATCCACTCTGGAAAGCAAAATTAACAAAAACGTGAAACGCTTTCGTGTTGGCTCTTCTTTGGTGAAAATTGCTTGCAAGGTGTGGCAAGATCAAGGTTTTTGTCGCTGTCCGAATCGTGCAAATCGAATTCTACCCCACTGTTTATTAGTTCGTCCGTTATTATTGCCCAAGTAAGAGGAATGCGTTTCTGTGAGTTTGTGTCTCTGGGTGCCTGTTATTTTCTGCTTGTCACGAATTAAGGTGCCATAGTCGATTCACGTCAACGGACCTGGACAATTATGAGACATCCCATCTTCTCATTTGATGGAGTCCATTTAGATCTAGACGTCTTGAATCGTCCCACGTTCGGCTAGCTGATCTGATCAAATTCTGGTCGACGAGAAGTACTGTAAACGAGGTTGTGGAGAAGCCTTGCAATTTCAATAGCAGCAAGTCTTGACCTGGCAGACGTCTCAAGGAAGAAACCAACATTTCTCAAGCTTCACCAAAGTGTCAAGCACATAAGCGCAGAATGGCTTAGCACGGATGGTGAAGATTGTTCACCAGAGACTCCGTAAAGAAATCCGGCTCCGGACCCGTAAAGACGATCCTGTGGCCTCGATAAAAAGATTTTGTCGCACGAACTATTTCCTGGGGTTTCTCTGCTCTCTGTGCCACAATTCTGTTAACCTATCAAATAACACTTCTGCTGGCTCGCGTGCTTAGCTTCACGCATATTTGCTTGGCAACCATGTATCTCACCACCTTTTCTCGAGTGCTCGGGAGTGTAGAGGTCGCCACCAGGTGATCTGCTTACTGTGTCGTGGGCAAAACGTACAAAATCAAATCTAGACGTGCTTGCGATGCAGGTGCCCCAACTCAAGTAGACGGGCGGTGGTAATGGAGGTGGGGTTGGATGCGATACCGGTATCTTATCAGATCCTGCTAGTCGAATCGGACCGAGGCGGGTTGATGAGGACATGATCTGATAGATTGCTTAGCGCCAATCCATTGCCATCAAAGGATTGAGCAGGGCCACTCTCCGCGGCCGACCTCGCTGGGCGAGGGTACCTTCTGCCCCTTCATATCCAATCCTGTGAAGGTCTGGCCAGTCGTTCTTTACATGCGGTCGGTCCATTAGCGAGAGCAGAAGAAGATTCATTGCTTGAATCGGCGTACGGAGTGGGGTTCTCGAGGACAGCTACCCTTGCCCGATTTGGAAGCAGTCACATGCATACTTATGCAGACCCTATCAAGCGCTATGTTGCTCAGGCAGTTCCCCTCTACTGCAGCATGATCATCCTTTCCTTATTGAAAAAGAGGGTTCGCCCTCGAGCGTGATCGGCGTTACTGATGGTAACCTGCTCCTCCAAAGCTTTTACTGCTGCGGCATCTTCTTGTTGTTTGGTTGCTTATTATCCGTCGTCTTTTCACCAACCCAGGCGTCAAGAGGCTGGCTGTTCGAATGTACCTTTGTCGGGAGCAGATCTAGATACTGTGCTTCATCACCAGAAACCACTCGACAGGTCTAGTACGTTTTGCCCAGATTCACAACTAATCACATTCGAGTCTGACCATGTCTTTGAAGTCAGTCTTGCTATCGCAACAGGGAAGCCAGCAGCATTATAGAATAAGATATAGCACAGCATACCGCCATCATGGGCTTTTTGCATCGTCATAAGCCCCCGCAAGAGTCCGAGTCTTTCCAGCGGGCCGATCCGATCGACGACAAGATTCAAGGCCCACCCGAGATCAAACACGACATCGAGCAGCCTGACGCCGGTAACAGCTCGTCCATCAGCTTGGAACAGCATGACGAGAAGGAGATCCAGGCGCATCCCGACCAGGTCACCGCCAATGCCGCCATTGGTGTCCAAAAGGCAGAGGCGGCTGCCCTTGTCTGGCCGAAATGGGCCGTCTACTTCACGCTCGGCTGGATCTGGGTCTGCTACTTTATGCTCGCACTCCAGCAGGGCATGACAAACACGTTCAACATCAGCGCATACGCCGACTTTTCCTCGTCGCCCAAGCTCACCACCGCCGCTGTCGTGTCGTCCATCGTGGGCGGCATCATCAAGCTGCCTATTGCAAAGCTGCTCAACCTTTGGGGCCGTGCTGAGGCTTTCATGTTTTTTGTCGGTGTGTACGAGCTTGGCATGATCATCTTGGCTGCATGCAACGGTCCCGACGCATACGCTGCTGGCTATGTCCTGTACTGGATCGGCTACGATGCTCTCTACCTCATCATGGATGTTTTCGTCGCCGATACTACGGGTCTCCGCAATCGCGCATTTGCATTCGCCTTTGTCGGCACTCCCTTCATTTGCACCGCCTTTACCGCTCCTCTGGCCGCCGAGAGTTTTCTCCAGACCTCCACGTGGCGCTGGGGCTACGGTGCCTTCACAATTGTCATGTTTGCTGTCTTCGCACCGCTCGCCGTTGTCTTCAAGCTTTATACCATCAAGGCTGAAAAGCTGGGCGTCTACAAGCGCGATCAAAGCGGACGATCTACGGCCCAGTCGTTCGTACACTACTTCCACGAGTTTGATATTGTCGGTTGTGTTATTTTGATGCTTGCGTTCCTTCTTTTCCTGCTCCCGTTCAACTTGGCTAGCTATGGCCTCGCGTCTTACAAGTCGGCCAAGTTCATCGCCATGGTCGTTGTTGGCATTCTCCTGTTCCCGGCTTTCTACATCTGGGAGCGGTACTTTACCCGAACTCACTTCCTCCGCTGGGAACTTTTCAAGAACCGCACGGTGGCTGGCGCATGCGGCTTGGCTGCGGTGCTGTACTTCTCATTTTATTGTTGGGATTTGTACTACCAGAGCTTTGTGCTCGTGGTTTACAATCTCGACATCGCAATGTCCGGCTACATGACGGAAATTTACAATGTTGGCTCGACTTTCTGGGGTGTTATCTTCGGTATTTGGGTGCGATACACCCGGCACTTCAAGTACACAGCCCTGTTCTTTGGTCTACCCATGATGTTCTTGGGCGCTGGTCTTATGATACACTTCCGCAGCGCCGATCAAGGAATTGGCTACTTGGTCATGTGCGGCATCTTTATAGCCTTCGGCGGCGGTACCCTTGTCATCAGTGAGGACATGGCAGTGATGGCAGCCGCCGATCGGGATGGCGTGCCCATGTTGCTGTCCCTCATCAGCTTGGCTTCCAGCATTGGCGGAGCCATTGGCTATGCTGTTACTGGAGCCATCTTCGATCAAACGTTCCCGCAAGCACTGGAAGCGAACCTCCCCGAATATATCAAGGCTAATGCCACCATCATCTACAACGGAGGCTACACACTACAAAAGACGTACCCAGTCGGGTCCGATGTGCGTAACGCTATCAATGCCGCTTGGGGATACTATGAGAAGCAGGCATGCATTGCGGCCACTGCTGTGCTGGTCCTCGGAGTTCCTGCCATCGCGGTATGGAAGAATCACAATGTTGATCGCAAGCAGAACAAGGGCGTCCTTATTTGAGGAGAGACTTTTGGATTGTCGGACCTCCAAAACTAGCGGGCTGGATAAGCGCTGTGAAAAGCTAAGGGTACGGAAGAAGCGCTTAGATTTGAAGTAGACCTGATGTATTTGCCCGGTTGCGCAGACTCATTGCTGCAAGACGAGTCCAACGGACGAGGCACGTTCAGTCACCAGCGCATACACTATAATAGATTAAAGGATAATGAATAATGGCCATTCCAGTGCCATGTCTGGCCTTCTGAAAAAGCAACTTCTCGAGCGTGCAACCAATCCCTTGCTTGAGGTGCTGAGTGCTTTCCCTATCAGGCAGGTACGAGTCTCGCTCCCTTGTCACGGCTACTTCGATACCTGAGAACCCGCCTGGTACCCGGACACCTAGTAGCCAGATAGTGGAACCAATGTCTGGCGGGTGTTACCTTCAGCAAGGACTATTTTTTCCTCCCGACCAGCAAGCCAATTCTCACCTGGGCAACTCTCTCGTGCTCGTAATGATATCTTGACTATTGCTGGATCTGGCCTCACAGATGCTCAGTCGTTTGTGGTCTTTCGACGAGACGCCTTCCTAAGCGACAAGCCGAACCCAGTATTTGAGTATGGCGTAAGCACCCCGGGATCATTGCATACACGCGGCCCACCGCAGCCTCGTGTTCGAGCGCGGTATGGACAATCTGGGTTTCATGGTGCTTACTCTGCATCTTTCGAACCTTCTCTGGTGCCTTGAGTGTTGAGTGTCTAGCCACAGTGGATCTCTAGTTTTTGTTTTCCTTTTTTCTTCTTTCCTTTTCTTCGAGCCCGCTCTTCATTGCGTTTCCTGAAGCTGTGCGCTCGAAGATCCGCACTCTCGAACCATCGACATGGCCACCAATTCAGACGCGGTAGATGCTTCTGCAACATTGGGCTTTGCAATCGCGTCCATTGTTATATCTTCGGTATTTCTGGCTCTCTTGCCATTGCCACTATGCAAGTTATACAAAGCTCGATCCAAAGTCCAGGGCAATTGGCATGGTCGTACCAAATTCGTGAGTGCAGGGCATTATAGGCAGTATCCGGTTCAAGCCACAGGATCACACTCATATGTACTTTCTCTGTAGGCTTTCGCAGCCCTGCTGTCAGTCACTCTCTTGGTGATTCTCGTTCTGGAATGGCAAGATTCACCATCAAAGCGGCTACTTCCGGCCGTAGCTATCTTGCTGTCCTTTATCGCGGCAGCCGCTTTGTGCTGCCTCCTTAGTGTAGCCCATTCGAGATCCCCAGAACCTTCGTCTTTGGCTGTCATCTACTTGCTGGCGAGTGCTGGATGCGATGTACTTTGGCTTCTTTTCCCAGGCTCACACAATCAGGGTTTCTCGATCCCCGACTTAAATGCGGTGCTGGTCGTCCTGCAAGTTGTGGTGAAGCTCGCGTTGCTCCTGCTTGAAAGCTCCAGCAAACAGGGGAGTCTACACGCAAAATATCAGAGTTTGTCTCCAGAGGAGACAGCGGGCCTCGTTCAGCGCGTTTTATTTTGGTGGATCAATCCCATTATAATACGAGGGACTGGAACCATTCTTAAGCAGCAAGACCTTCCACCGACAGGGCAGTCCTTTTCTTCTGAACATCTTCGACGAATCATCTTGCGCTCGTGGGATCAGCGAGGTATGTGAAAGTCTCTGCAACGCCCCAGAGAGTGCAGAAACTTCACTGAATGCTCGCTAATCCTGGTATAATGTAGGTAAACCTGAGAACACATTGACGTTACCGTTGGTCCTTTTGCGATGTCTCCAGCGCCCATTCAGAGCGGCCATATTACCGCGTCTCTTCCTAACTCTCTTTCGATATGCTCAACCAGTCTTGATTCAACAAACGATTCGTTTCGTGTCTCGACCATCAGACCATGTGAATGATGAAGTCGATGGGTTCTGGATCCTGTTTGCAGCTTTTTGTATCTATTCTGGCATAGCAGTAAGTACCAAATCTTCAAGAATTGTGATCCACGGCGGATAGGTTGTACGAACTTTGGCTGAAGAATCGATCGCTCAAGTTATCCACCGTTCTCTATCAAGGCGCCTTGGCGAGACTCCAGGTTCAGACAAGAGGTGCTCTTGTCAGCCTCATATATGCCAAGCTCTTGGATGCGTCCACTGATACATATGATAGCGGTAGGGCTGTGACGCTCATGAGTACTGACGTGGACGGCCTCAGTGGGGTGTCCCAGATGTTCCATGAGCTATGGGGTCACGTACTGGAGGTCCTGATTGGGATTACGATGCTTTACCGACTAGTCAGTTGGCTATGGGTTGTGCCATTGATTTTGATTTTCTGTGAGTATAGGTTGTCTATGATAATTGGACTAGCATTCTTTATCGCATCCTTATGATTCTAATGTGTTATGATAGTCTGCTCGCGAGTGAGTAAGTATGTTGCGCAGCATCTCAAGGCACGACAGAAAAGCTGGACCATGGCAACACAGGACCGAATAGCCACCACCACCACAATGCTGTCTTCAATCAAGTCTGTAAAAATATTGGGCGTGTCTAACTCAGTGGCTGGACTCGTACAAAAGGCACGAGTATTTGAGATTGAACGAGCAAAGAGCGTGCGATGGATGATGGCGCTTTACAATGCAAGCGGTAGGTTCTTCATGGTCTACTATTCTTCGCTTAATCTTCAAGCCATTGTGCTTGCTAACCATGGCAACTCTCTCTCTAGCAAATGCATTGGGAATCTTTACACCAGCCGTCACGATGATTCTTTACGTTGTGCTTGCCAATGTTCACAGCTCTCGAGCGCTCGATGTCGAGACAGCCTTCACCACCATCGCAATCCTCTCAATGGTTACGCATCCCGCAAACATGGTCATGACCATCGTACCACGTGCAATCGCGAGCCTGGCAAGTTTTGAGCGTATTCAGAATTATCTCATCGATTCAGCCCGACATGATCCCCGAATAGACGTCGGGGAGGACACCCTGTCCTCATCTGAAGGCACCGCAAAACTGGCTTTACGCTTCAAGAATGTGTCCGTTCAGATACGCCCAGCACAAAGTCCCATCCTCGAGGACGTCAGTTTAGATGTTGAACGTGGCCAGATTCTTGTCTGCTCAGGGCCGGTAGGCAGCGGTAAATCAGTGCTGGCCAAGACGATTCTCGGTGAAATGCCAATCTCGCAAGGAAGTGTTGGCGTACACACTCGCAATATCGGGTTCTGCTCACAGAATGCTTGGCTTCCAGATGGTACGATTCGGCAAGCAGTATGTGGACTGGCCGAGCACATTGATACTGTCCGCTATGCGGAGGCTATCAGTGCGTGTTGCTTGGGACACGACATATCGAACTTGCCAGACGGCGATGAGACTGGTATTGGTAGCCGTGGTATCAACCTCTCCGGGGGCCAGAAACAACGCCTTGTAAGTCATCCTGGGGCATGGCAGTCTGCATGACGAATAATCAACTGAATGCATCAAGGCGCTGGCCAGACTTGTATATACTCAGTGTCGCATTGTAGTTCTCGACGACTCATTCTGCGCACTAGACGGAAAGACCGAGTATCAAGTAATTAAGAACTTGCTAGGCCCGCAAGGTGTCTTTAGACAGCGCAATACTACGGTGGTCTGGATAAGTAATGGCGGTTAGTATGCTCTCCCCACCTTGCAAGCATGAAGATGGCGTTCAATGGAAGTGACTCACATCTACATATACAGCCCAGTACTTCAATCTAGCTGATCAAGTGATCATCATGAATAAATCCAAGATGGTTGCTCAAGGTCATTGGATGCAGGTACGATCCCAGATCGGCTTCGACTTGACCAGTTCTCTCAAGACCTCCAGTGCGCCGGGAGAAGCGTCAGAGCAGTCGACTGAGTCTCTTGGCTTGGAGAAATTGCAAAAGCAAAAGAGAGCTGCACGTGATCTATCTTTGGATATCAAGAGAAAATCCGGCGACCTCTCACTCTACGGCAAGTAGCTCTTGTGCCCCCCATGTTGCGCATAATACATCTCAGGGACATATCTCTAAACGTTTTATTTCAAACGACTGACGCAAGTGAATCATCAGGCTTCTACATCAAATATGCAGGCCCGATCAACGTCTTGTTGTCGATTTCATGCACGGCGATCCATGCTGTGTCTGTCACATTTCCGAGTTATTGGCTGAAATGGTGGACAGAGGCGGACACATCAGCAGCAACGTTCTATATCGTGGGTTATGTATTCATAACCTTGACGGCATGGGTTAGCACCAATGGTATTATGATGTATGTTCTTCCCAGATGCCGTCTGATGTTTGGCCACTCTGAGACCAGACGTGCTAATCTACATGTAGTTCGACATTCTTGATGATGGCGGTCAAGTCTGGTCTAGGACTCCATGATCTTCTGCTTGTGACCGTCATGAGAGCACCATTGTCTTACTTCTCCAACGTCGAGATGGGGAGCCTTTTGAACCGGTGAGTGGATAATCGAAATGAATGATGACAAGCATCGACTTACGCACGAGCAGATTCAGTCAAGACATTCAGTTGATAGACGGCGACTTGCCTACAGCGTTTTCATCTCTGGTTGTTCGTAAGTCCGGCTTTGCGGTCCATGATCTTCAAATGACTGCGGATTCACTGACAATAGATACAGAAATTGCCAAGCTTAGTGTGCAGGTCGCATTGCTTTTGACAGTCCAGAGACTGATGCTCCTCGCAATGCCATTCTGTCTGCTGGTTGTGTATATTGTCCAGCGATTTTACCTCATGACGTCGCGGCAGTTGAGGCTTCTTGACCTTGAATCACGGTCTGCTGTATTTTCCTCTTTTCTAGAGACGGTAGGTATCCTGAAATCGGAATTTAGGAAGGGCGACTGTGACTCGTGCCATTCTGACACAACATCAACAGGTTGAAGGACTTACGACTCTCCGAGCATTTGGCTGGCAACGTCTGATCGAGAAGAACAATCTTCGTGCACTGGACGATTCACAACGCGCATTGTACATCATGCTGTGCCTCCAGCGGTGGCTGAATCTCGTGCTTGACCTAATCATCGCCAGCATAGCCATCATCACGATCGCTCTGGCTATCAAGCTCAAAGGCAGCATGGACGGTGCAGCCATCGGAGTCGCGTTGAACGTAGTGCTTGTGGCTAATACGACCTTGCTCAAACTTGTCGAGTCCTTTACTTCGCTGGAGATCTCGCTTGGAGCCATCTCCAGACTGAAGAGTGTAAAGGAAACGACGCCTCTGGAGGATAAATTGGGCGAGGATGTGGATCTTTCTGAGATGGCCGAGTGGCCTTCTTGCGGAGAAATCGAGCTGCATGGGGTTGATGCGTTCTATGAAGGGGTGGGCCACGCCGCTGATGCTGAGACTATGGATACACTCATCGGCTCGTCGTCTTTGGACACAGGGCGCAAAGCTTTGAAGGACATCACTTTGAAACTTGCCGCTGGAAGTAAAGTGGCAATTTGTGGTCGCACTGGGAGGTAAGCACTCACACATCATATTCCCGTCACTACCACCGTCTCGTGTCAACTAGATCCTCATCTGACAGTTTCCTCATCTTATAGCGGGAAGAGCACCCTCATCCTCACCCTGTTACATCTTGTCGAGTACACTGGAATGATTCGGATCGACGGCATCGACATATCCAAGATCCCGCGCTCGCTCGTCCGACAGCGCTGCTTCATCTCCATCCCGCAGGATCCATTCCTCATGCCGCATGCGTCACTGCGCTTGAACCTCGACGAATCCGAGAGTGTGCCGGACGAGGTCTTGGCGACTTCGCTCACGACGGTGCAGCTCTGGGCGCACTTTTGGTCGGCTACTGGATGGAAATATACTGACAACGATGGAGGACAAGAGACAAGTGAAGATCGAGAACAGCGCATAGCGGTGATTCTTGAGACCAGGTTATCTGCACTTCCTGTTCTATCAGGAGGCCAGATGCAGCTTTTGGCACTTGCGCGTGCGCTTGTCAAGAAATGGGTGCTATCCTCGTCCTCCTCGTCTTTGACATCATCAAAAAGTAACGACAATATGATCAACACCATTGGCGTAGGTCTGGACGCAGCGGATCACACTCGGAAACCACCATTACTCCTCGACGAAGCCACGGCGTCGCTAGATCCTGTGACAGAAGGCATTGTCTGCGATGTGATTGATAGGGAATTTTCAGAACAAGGCCATACGGTGATCATGGTTACGCATCGGCCGAGTATGCTGGCGCGGCGGATGCGTGGGCAGGATGATATGGTTGTCTTTTTGGCGGATGGGCGGGTGGAGAGTGTGAGAAGGGGCGGTCAAGGCGGGGTGGTGAGGCTGGAGGATGTAGAGGGCGCGGAGGGTATGGAGAGTGAGTGAGGGGTTCGATAATTAGTGAGGGTTCTGGTGAGAGTCTGTGGTTTGGCCTGGTGTTTGAGTGGTTGAAGTAGTGTGGACGGGAGGATGGCGGTTGTGGTCTGGGTTGTGTGTGGGGCGTTGCGTGACCGTGTGGTATTCTAGTAGTCTCTGCAAAGGGTCAGTCAGAGAGGCCGGTCACAAAACAGTGGACGTTTCCCTGGAACTCTGACGGACCCTGCAAAAACAGTCTCAACGACGTCTGGTCCGACAGGACTCGCTCTTGGCAGTGTCACACAGAAACGGTCTATTTACACCCGAGTACTTTGTCGGGCCTGATGCAACATCGTCCATGGACCGCCACCACAGCCGCAAGCAGTTTCAAGCTGGAGTCCTCGGCCTCTTCACTGTCAGGAATCGACGTGTTGCTCGATGGCTCTGTTGCCATTTATGCCAGACACGAATAGTGGTGGAGTAGCCAGCGATTTTCCAACCTCTCGTTCTGCGAGAACATACCGCATACGTGGTTGGCGGTGGAAAGAAATGAATGAATCCATCGCGACAACAACCAAAAAAAAGGGCTGTCAAAGAGGTCACTTTACCGTACATACACAGCGTTCATCGCAAATGAGCACATTTCACAGCATCCATTGCCGCAGAATTGGAACGAGCGCATAATGCATTCTTGGTTTGATCTGCATGCTTCATAGTAAGAGCTACCTGTCCTTCTGCTTTTGGGCATCAACCTAGAAACTGATCATATCGCATAAATTAAATCAACCCGAACCAGCACAAACCTCGTCTAGCTGCTGCTCGAGCCGCTTCGTCTCCGGTGGTGGTGGTGGTGATCGTGGCCATGTTGCTGGGGGTAGCCACCATAGCCCTGAGGCTGCTGCTGCTGCTGGTGGTGATGCTTCTGGACCCTGTTTTGCTTGATTAATGACGCGTTTCCAAAATATGACAAGCAAAATGTCCGAAAAGACAAGTCAGCAAAAAAAGGGACAACCTACTCATGCTTTCCAAAATCCTCCAACTTGCTGCCGGCAAAGGCACCGACGCCAGCCGCCAGCAACGAGCCCATGATGCCGGTGCCGCCGACCTTGTGCGCTGCAAAGCCAGCCGCAGCACCGCCAGCCAAGCCACCCATCAAGCCGCGGTCCTCGTCGCCACCGCTGCTAGGGCCTGCTTGGCCGTAGGCGCCTTGCTGGCCATATGCGCCCTGCTGGGGGTATGCGCCCTGCTGGGGGTATGCGCCCTGCTGTTGGCCGTCATAGTGGGGGTATGCGCCCTGCTGTTGGTGTGGCGGTGGTGGTGCGCCACCGTAGGGTGTGCCAGGGCCGCTGCCGTAGGGGCTATCGCCGCGGTATTGGTCGTGGGGTGGGGGGCCACCGCCGCCGTAATGAGGTTGCTGCGGTGGGTACTGGCCGTAGCCTTGAGGGCCGCCGGGGCCGCCGGGGCCGCCGGGAGGAGGAGGACCGCCGTATTGGTGGTGCTGGGGCGGCGGGTGTGGCGAGTGGGAGGGTGGCGCGTAGCCGCCTTGGGGTGGGTAGGGGGAGTGGGATTGGTTGTAGCCGCCCTGCTAGATTGCGCGCCAGGTCAGTTGAAGCGTGCTCGACTTGGAAGAGAGGCAAGAAAGCGTGGGCAAACCTGATGCTGGGCATATTCTGGCTGGCCTGGGTAGAGACCTTGCTGCTGGTAACCGCCCTGGTGAGGCGGCTGGTAGTCGCGGTTGCCACCGGCGCCGGAGTAGTAGTCGTTGGCGGACATGGCACGAAAGTCGGTCTGTGTCTTTTTTGGGTGGTTCTGCTTGTCGATGGCAAAGATGGAGGATGGAGGATCGAGAACGGAGAAGACGTCGGCTTGCGTCGCTGGCTTCTTCTCTGCTCGAACCGGTAGAAATTGAGGAAGGCGCGTCGAGGATAGGTGGTGAGGAGGAATGAGATAGAGCAGAGGAAGAAGGAGGAGGGAGAAGAAGGAAGAAGGAAGTAGCAAGACGACTTAACAAGAAGAGGAAGAGCGAGCGTTGGAGAGCATGATATGTATCGGGCCAATAAAGTGGCTCTCCCCCGCCACTTGTGTTGGCTGACGGGATTACCTCACCGGCGCGCACGGACGGACGGACAGCCAGCCAGCCAGCCAGCCAGCCATCCAATTGCAACCAAAAGCTGCGGTGCGGTGCGGCCGAGGCTGCAAGAGACCCGATCCTTTTTTCAGACTTTGGTTTCTGGACCTGCAGTCAGCACCAAAGGAGCCCTCTTGCCTGAAGATGGCAATTCAAACTATATCCTGTCTGGTCATGCTCGGTCACCTCGGAGACTGGAGCGAGCCGAACCGGGGGGGGGGGTTCCGCGTTCACACTGTCCACAATGCCTAGTTTAGGCACCTGTTTGTACAGTCTGTATAGCTTTGCATACTGTGCAAGTGCCCGCTCAACCGATCGATGCAGGGTCCCTGCAGAACAATGGCGCGCTATGCTGCTGCACTGCACGTTACAGTGGTCATTTGTCAGGGTACAGCCTCGCTAAGCCACCACCGCCGCCGACCTCGCGAAGCCTCTCTCAACGACCACCGCAAGACCCGCGTAGAGTGAGAAAAGAAACAAGATTTTTATATAAAATAAAAATAAAAAAAAAACCGGCGACAAGAAGATACAGCCCAGCCCAATGGCGTGACGATCCAAGTCTACATCGCATATGTACAGAGGTATCACGAGTTGCGATCCAGCTTGGTGAGGAGAGGGCAGGGCGAGGCGAGGCGAGGCGAACAACTTGGGCTGAGCTGGAGCTGGAGCTGCAGCTGGTCAGGCTGGCTTCATTCTTTCACCTTTGTCGTTGCTCCATGCGCATGCAGTCTCGTCGTTGGGAGATGCTTCTCTTGCCAAATCAGAGGTGCGTCCGTATTCGACCTCCATTTGCCAGGACAGAGGACGTATAATGAACCAAAAAAGAGAGACCTCTTTTCTTTTTTTGGATGTATAAACGCAGCGCGTAAAGACGGAGACGACCTAGAGAAATGGCATTGCATGGCGATGGGAGGCACACACACACACACACATATATATATATATACCAGTCCTCTTCTTCTCGAGGAGCCGTCGTCGTCGTCGTCAGATAGAATGGCGTTGATGCCACGTTAGAGAAACCCCCTGTGCAACAAGTCGTCGAGTCAGCCTTGACCAGCCTTTTCAACGGTTCTCGCACTTGCTCTGCCCCAATACCACTGAGACATCTCGTGCCTACAATATACATGTACCTACCTACCTACTAGAAGTACCTGCCTAGGGGCTTACCTACCTAGGGACTTGCACGTAGTGTAGAACACCACAAGCTATATCGATAAAGCTCGTACCACATTTCACCCTCTCAAGTCTCGCTTTCAAATTTCAATCAAAACTGGCCCGGCCTGACCTGACCTGACCTGACCTGCCTATGGATTCCAACAAGACGACCTATTCAACAAACAGACACCGAACGAAAGCAGTACATATATCACATCTTTATGGTCTTCCCCAGTCCATGTGTAGAGTATGTCGGTGGTATTCCCCTTTTTCCTTCATGCGGTCGGCAAGAGGGCAGACGAATGTCTTTCCCATCTTGTTCTTCCAATGGTCCATAGATACATTCTACGTACACGGCCACATGTCTAGCACACATCTCCCCATCTCAGGGCTTACACACGGCGAATGGGCAATTTTGGTTGCCATACTTGCGGATGGTGCTGAGGAGCCCACACCAACACCCGCCAACACCAATAAAACCCATTGCCACAAAAACTTAAACCGCCAGCAAAGCAAAAGTAATCACTACCCAGCAGCAGCAAGCCAAACCCCTCCCTCGCCCCCCCCCCAAAAACACCTTGCAATATATCCTACTGACCGTCCTTACTGTACCAACTCACATATCATCATCTTAGATACATCGCTAGTCACCTTTTGTTTTTGCCTCTCCCAGTTGCCGTTTGCCTTTTTGATCTTGCCTGCTCGCTCAAGTACGGGCTGGGCCATCAAATGTCTCTTTTCCTCTCTCATCCAACCTTCCTCGTAATGCATTGTAGCACTGTTTTCACATGCTCTTGGACAATGTACAAGGTCATGGGCCGAGCGAAGCCCCCCCCAGCCAAGCCTGATCATAGCTGAAGATCATGGCATTGCTTGGTTGGCTGGTTGCATATAGTAGCGGATTACCTGTCACGAGAGCCTGATAGCACGAGCATCATGACACGCGACACTTGCTGAACAAACACATTGATGGACCAAAATCCTCGTTCTGTGCGACCCTTGGAGACGCTACTTACTTCTCCTTCTCATCGTCGAAGTCAATCGCGATGCGTCGAAAAAAGGAGGCGGCCGCCGCGGAAGAGCAGAGTCTGGAGACCATGGAGCACTCACCGGCATTGTCTCTCTGATCTCCAGCGGTCAATCCGATACCCATCAGCATCTAATAGTACCAAGTAAACTTACGATGTCTCATTTATCCAGAAACAAAATGATCATGCTGCCCACACCGCACAACGGTCTTGTCATCACAAGGCAAACAGGTTGTGGGACGTGCACGAGTACTTGACATGGAAAGGCATCTCGTGATACATCACAAAAAAACCTCAAAGGGCCCCGTCGTCAACAGGCAAGGCAAATTGCTTCTTTCAGAGAAGAAAAGAAGAATGCACGTCATGCACTGCCCACGTGCGTGGATGCATTCGACATTCTTTGGCGCAGGCATTGCCGCATGAGGGACTCTCTGATGACAATCAGACACACTGTCGTTTTTTTTTCTTTCCCTCCCCTGCCCCGAGACAGAGCGCATGCACAGGATCCGCAAATCTCCCAATTATAGAAGCCAGTTCGGTACTCCAGGTGCAACACCAACTCAGACACGCTGCGGTAAGCGCCAATTCCGGAAGCGTTGATGGCCGACCTGATATGACAGGCTTCCACGGCTATTGGCTAAGCAGGCAGACCATAGACTGAAGCGAGGAAATGGTCTCTAGACCTGATTGCCGCAATCAGACGACACGTTTTCTCTGAGGGCTCTGGTTCCAATCGTAATCGATAGCTCGCATGCCCACTCAACCAGAGGGCTGACTCCAAGCCGTCACACTGAATCACCGCTTGTCCCTGACCGGCAGGTGCAGCGAGAATTGTGCGACATCAAGGTTGGGGGCGCAAAGAACAAAATGCTGGTGATATTGGTCCAGCTTGCGCGATGCTACTGGTATATTGCCGAGCGCCTCCGAGATTGCGTGCGCGTGTACGTGTATGTGTTTCCAGAGGCAGCCTAGGCTGAACGAAAGCCGCGTTTCCGTTGTCTCAAGGCGTTGTACATGCATTTCCGCTATTGCCTATATTGCTGTAGCATATTTTTGCATCCTCTCCTATCCGCACGAGCACAAGAACACGAAGAATACCCAAGTCAGACATGCAGACTGCCCAGAAGGTCTGTTTGTCGTCTAAATATGCCAAATGAGCTTCATCTCCACGTGATTATTCGGCGGGTCGCCTATTTCCACGCATTGTACTCACAGTCAGCTATAGACAATTTGCGCTGAGAGTTTGGCTGCAAGAACAATAATTACACATCTGCCACACAATATCCAAGAAAGTAGTGGAAATGACGCTGAGGTGCGTGAGATGGAATCCGAGCAACCTCTTTTCAAAGAACCTGGGGACGATCATTTGAGACAGAGCTCGTATTGATTGGAGCAATCAAGTTATCAGCACGCACACAAGTGATGTTGCCTTTGGTTGGCTTGGTTAAGAAGAGTGGCCGCCAGTGAGAATCTGTGCTCTTTTGCTAGTCATGGTATGATGAACCGCGCCTTGAATACGCCGGCAGCATGCTGTGGCTAGGTAAGAGTTTCAAAGGGTGAGACTGGTGATGCAAAGGATCGGGTGAATCAGATTGATGAAGGCATGCATGGCGGCGAGCCAGCTAGCAAAGGCAGATGCGAGGGAACGACACGAGGACATACTTACGTGGAGGGTGGTGGCACGCCTTCTGTGTTGAACCCGCAAGCCGGTGCAGAGACAGCAAGCTGGTTACAGAGGGACAAAGGGATCTGGTTCGTTCCTTGGTCGTACCGTAGTGTTCACGCACCTCATTAAAGACGCATTGCATTGCATCTTCGGGAGAAAAACCCATGTGCCTTATAAAGGTTTTGGGGCCATCGCAGAGCAGGGGGGTGTGACACCCCTGGCTAGGTAATTTGAGAGAATCTCCAGCGCCGCTATATCTCAGCGTCAGCCCGAGATATCTTGGCTTCGCTAATATCCAACGCAGACTGTGCCTCTCATTTCTTTTGGAGATATATATTGAGAGACCAAGGACCCCGGATGATTTGTGTCTTTGCGTCTTGGACCACCGGGCTTTCTCAAACTTGCAGTGTCGACAGCATTCAAGCTTCTTTCAACGGAAAACAGTCCCCAGTTCACCACTGGCACTGCTCATCTCCAACGCCATCCTGGAAATTGCTCGTCACGTGTCATAGACACAAGCTGACTGCCTGCGATGAGCGTTTGCATCCACCAACTGCTCAATCAAATGAGCGAAGGGCTTTGTCGACACCACCTTTTTGGCTGCCCCTACAGGGCGATGTCCGGCAGATCACTTTGCGAGATGTGCGCCAAAGTCAGTTGTCAACACCACGCATGACACCAGGACGGCAGTCACAAAGCCCACACGACGAGATCTTGGCCCTGACTCACCGTCCACATCGAGAGGCAATTGCTTCCAACAACCAACACGAAGCGACGGAACGAGGAAGGAAGTGTGGCAACGGCTGCTTGCTTGCTAGCTTGGCTCGCGGCTGTCGAGTCACGACGAAGCTTATCAAACGACCTGGCAGCGTTCGAGGCTATTCGAAGAAACCGCAGAACAACAGTGCAGAGAAGTCGATTCGGACAGACAGGACGCAGGTTAGCTCTTCGACTTTGACGATTTCGACGATTATTCCGAAGAGAGAAAGGCACATGAGCATGTCGAGGGAGTCAAGTGCAGAGGTTACACATGGCAGGACGCGACAGTTGCTGAGAGACTAGGGTGGAAAGCTTCGAAGGAGGTCTGGAGTGGGTACGAGCCAGCAGAATGGGTGGAGGGAAGGTATGCCGCCTCTAGAAGCTGCATATTTGCTTCGTTTCAGAATCCAGGTAGTTTATTAGACGGGAGAGCAATCTCGGCGAAAACAAATTGTACTTTTTCATGTTCTTCTTCTTCTTCCTCTTTGATCTGGATGGATCTTGGTGCACAAGTACTGCTCGGGGAAAAGCAAACCTTGCTGTGTTTCGAAGCAATGCAACCTGTAGGCTGATTGCAAGATCGAGGCACCAACGAGCTGGGGAAACCTGTTGGCTCCAGGCGAGCGCAAGGTGAAGTTTTCGAGTGTCTGGGCGAGTGGAAGGTGGCGAAACCGAATGGCAAACACGCATAGTGCCGTGTCCAGCGAAAATATCGAGGATTTTGGGACTGCGAGGCTGCCGAGCCGTGGGAATGATGCGTGAAGCTATCGCGAATCGATGTGCTCAGCCGGACTGCACTGAGCTGAGCTTAGCTGAGATGATCCTGCACGAGCATGGGCATGGAATCTGGTCTGCCGCTGCAAGGGCAGGGTGAGTCTGTAGCCACACTCGGAGCTTATTGATAAACAATAGCGATGACGGTCGTACAGAGACTTTTGGTCGTGATTCGTGGGAGGAAGTCGTGGAGAGAATCTAAGAGAAACGCAAGCTACCCTGGGTGGTCCATCCTGAAGATCTGCCAAGCAGCCAAAGCAAGCCTGCAAGTGCGCCCCCCGTGGGGAGGCTGCACCCCTGTTCCCTGTCTGCCAGTGTGCTACGGCCACCAACGCCAGAGTCAGAAAGTCGCGGGCTCATGGAAGATTGGGAAGTCGCCAGCCGATGTAACTGCCACATTTATTCAGATTTTTTTGATTGGTGGGAGTTATCTATGGACCTTTCTAGTTGTCGCGTCCCTTTCGAGAGTCTGCTTAGTCTAACCTTTTCCCTGTCTCGGCCATCTCGTGCTCTGCCTCCCATTCAAACTCTGTTCACCAGGAGAAACGTCGCTGATTTAGACAAATGAAAAACGCATATGAGCAGCCACATATGACAATGCAGTGGTGCAGGTGGGGCGTTGGTATCAACAAGACAAGAAGAATAAAAGCTGCGTGTGATTCCGCGATGAAGATGAAGATGGCGATAATGATAATGATGGCGGTATGAACCACCGAACTCCCAACCCTCACACCAGGCCAATCCCCTCAAGAATTAATAACAAGAAAAGAAGAAAACGCTGTATCTCTCATTGACGCGTGCTGACTGTGCTGAGCAGTAAAGTTTAGGCCAGAGCGTCCACCTGGTCTCTGTGGCCGTAGACTGCTGTGTGTAGTGAACTTGTGCCAAGATGTTGGCGATGCTGCTGATGCTTGTCTACAACAGCATGGCCATAGCACCCAGACCAGCGAGCAGCAGACCACCTTGAACAGCCTGCGGGCCGGCGCCGGCGCCCGAGCTCGAGGAGCTTGAGGCAGCAGAGCTGGTGGCAGTTCCCGTGGCGGTCTCGGAAGCGTCGTCGCTGCTGCTCGTGATGGCTGCAGTTGAGGTGGTCTTGGCGCTGGAGCTTCTGTACATGGTGGTGTTGACACGTGAGTAGCCAGTGCCGCTGGCGTAGGCGGTCGTCGAATTGCCAGCGGGGAAGTAGGTGGAGGTAGTGCTGACCAGGCTGCTGGTTGTCGAGGTATTGGAGGCTACGTCGACAGCTCCCGATGCAATCACCTGCGCGGGAGCCGTGACGCTTGGAGCGTGCGTAGCCGACGTTACCAAGACCGAGGACGAAGACGATGCAGTGGTAGCCTTGGAGGTGAGGGTCACAGTCTTGGTCAAGGAGAGGGTCGAGGTCGCAGTGCCGCTGGTGGTGTCTTGGGCAAGAGCCAGGCCAGAGCCGGCAGCCAGGATGGCGAGGACAATGTTGGGGAACTGCATCTTGAGCGTTGCGAGTGGTGATGAGGTGAGGTCGAGTTGCCTGGTTGTTTGGTATGGGACCTGAATGGCCTTTAAAGTTTTACAGGACGCGAAACCACCGGGCTGACTCTAGGTTTTGTGGTGGAAGTAGTGCGGAGAGGCGGTCGTCGAGGAGGTCGGGCCCGTGGTCGGTCGGGTCTAGCTACGGATTTAGATGCGCGACGACACAATTGCGATATAATTATCTCTCAAATAACGGCCCAGGCGGATTAAGATGGCTGTTTGACGGTTTGATCGGTAGTATTGGGCTTCAAGGAGTGAATGGCGATGAGTTGGGGGTAATGAATGGACTGCCGCACGAGGCTGGCGATGGTGGCAGGCTGGCTGGCAGGGCTGCAGGAGCGAAAAGTGAAGAAGGCGGCGCAGAACAAGCACAAAAGGGAAACCAGCAGGCCAGCCTGCTCCTTTTTCTAATGTGCAGGGGCGCTGTCGCAACAGGGCCAGAGCGAAAAAGAGAGAGAGATGCAGTGTAGGACAAAGCTGAATGGCTGCCCACCACCGCTCCTCGCACCGCACCGCACAGCAGCATGCAATTTCAGGGCGAGTGGGTATCTCCTGCAAGGGACGACAGGGCGTGTCCCATTTCCATGTTGCCCAGAAGTGGGACGGCAGCCATGCATGCAACTCTCAATCTTGGGCCCCAATGTCCGCTGCCAGGTGGACCCTCGCAAGCCCACTAGGCCTGAGGATCCAAATGTCTAGTGTCTGTGTGTCTGCTGTGCTCACTCAGCTGTGTGATGGCCGTTGTTGTGCTGAGTGCCTTGATCCGTTAGGGGACTTGTCCAGTGGCTGTTCCAAGCAGCCTGCTGCTGAGAGGCCGTTCGGGAGGCACAGCCGAGAACCAGCGAATGAATGCATGATGCAAAAGAGTCTGCCAGCCCTTCAGCGCCTTGCAGGGTCAGGCCTGCAGCGGCCCCGCCCGTTTCAGGTACTGGGCTGTCATCATTGGCTGACGGGACGCCATGCAGGGCCGCCCGCCTGGGATCCAGGGCACCAAGGATACTTGCATGAGTACGTACCGCGCACTCTAGCTGCCAGGGGTTCAGCAAGACCCTCCTTTGTGGTTGGCTGTCTTTGCTTCCTCCTGCTTGAACGTCGATAGTGATATTAAGCAGCAGCAGCAGCAGCAGCAGCAGCAGTGGAGACGACTTGCTTGTCCTGCCCACCCACAAGAGCAGCCTCGCAGAGATCGCGACGTGCAGTCGTCAGGACGATCCGAATTCCGAGCGAGCTCCTCTTTTGGGAAAAAGAAAAGGCCGCAGAGAGCCCAGAGGGACGATCCTCATCTACTGGTCGAGAACAACGACAGAGTGCCATGCACGGCGGCAGTCTGTGGGCGGGGGAAAGAAATCGAAAAACGACTGGAGTCAAGTACGACAGTGAACCTCACATGCAAGCAAGCCATCAGCGTATGTAAGCATCTCGGGACAAGGACGAGACAGGGCTTGACGACGACGGCCTTGGCCTAACACGATTAGCGCAGCGTAGCGTTGGAGCCACGCACAGAGAGGCAAGTAGGGATCTAGATCCCCGGCAAGGATCGCACAGAAGAAGGAGAAGAAGCTTCATTTATAAGGCTACTCGAGGCACGTCCTTTCATATTACCTGTCATCAAAATGTACACTAACAAAGGTCTGCACGCGAGAGGCCTCTCGCTCAAAGAGAGGAAAGGAGGGAGGGAGGGGGGCGGGCCGTGAGCCGGACGCGAACCGGACGTCTACTGTGTATATAGTAAACGAGATGGCAAGCAATATCATCTTGTGAATTTGCCCTTGTGATTTTGCGGATGGAGGAATGGGTTGGATGCCATGGGCCGCACGTGCTGTGAGAGCACCCGACCTGCCTGTGGAATTGTACAAGTACTTTATGGGGATGATTATGATGCTTGTGCGTACTACCATGTCACTGCTTAGTGCTGGTGTTACTGGTCCGTTTCAATACTTAGTAGCACGTTGCACAGGTGGTTTGCCTGATGTAATTTCGCTATGCTGGCCTGGCGTGGGTGGCTACACCAGCGTAGCGGTACGAATCCTGAATTTCGTAGGAGACAGCATCTCTCGTGATGAATGTCGGCGAGTGTTGATGAGCTGGATAGGCAATTCCCGAAATACGAGTGGTCTTGATATTGTGAAGGGTACTTGTTGTCGAGGTTGCTTGCTTACTGAGTGAGTTTCTACTATGCTTCTTCAGTCTTGTGTTCTGTTTGGCCTCGATCCATGCATATCAAAGCACATCAAAGCACACGAGATGAGAGAGATCATATATAGCCCTTGAATCTTGAGAGGACTTGTATATATGCAGTCTGTCTTGTTTGAAGATGTCTTATTCGTTTGTCTTGTACCATTACCACGGCTTTTCTCTGGATCTCGAACGGCAGATGGAGAAACAAGATGGGAAAGAAAAAGAAGAAGAACAAAAAAAGAGGGAAAAGCAGTAGTAATTGTGCGGATATCCCGTTCCCCGTCAACACTCGAGGATGCGGATGTCCGTGGGACGGACGTCTCACTGTGATACAGGCACAGATAGGCAAGACAGGGTCCGTGCGATTTGGATGGGTGGTGGTCTGTGTTTCTCAGTGGTGAGGGGACTGCTTAGCTTGGTGAAGTAAGAATAACTGCTTCTCGTGGAGGTTGGGTTTTGCTCTGGTGACGGCCGAGTGTCTCGTCTTCACGGAAAGAAGGTAGCGGTCTTTGCCCGATTGGCAATGTGCTGGGACAATATCGACGGTCTTGCATTCGCAAATCTTGCTTGCCTGGCTGTAGAGTCGCAAGGTCTTCCTTCTATCCGACCTTGGAGGTCGAACAGTTCCAGCTGTTCGCTTGTCCTGGTGGTATTTTGCTCATGTAGAGTCGGCCAACGAGGCTCAATATTCTGATTGGCAGTATACGAGTGAGAAGGTGAATCGAGGGCCAAGGGTGGGGTCCAAGTAGAGGCCTCAGTGTACAGTACTTGGAGCGCGGGGTCACAAAGTTCCAGAGCCCAAGTGCAGCGCTGTGCTTGGCAACTGTAGTGGGGTTACTCCGTAATAAGGGCAGCCAGCTCAGCGCTCTGAACCCTGAACAGCTCCCTGCCCCTCCTTCACGAGATCCAACGGGCCCCCCTCCCCCACCCCAAATCACATACTCGTTCACTGAGGAACCCTTCCAGCATTGACTAATTACCTGAACGTCATAGCTCAGGTCGGGTCAGGTGCCACGTCTCTCCTTCCCCAGACAACTCCAGAGCACATCAACGCCGCTTACTTGCACCGGACCTTTCGACTACATACGCTTACCACAACCACCGCCATCACAACGGCCAACCCAATACACTTCCCACCGATCCAACGCACGTCCCTGGTCCCGCCTCCTGACGATGGCTTCCGAGCACGCTACGAGCACGCCTGTCGCAGCGCCAGCGCCAGCGCCGGCAACCACCGCACAAGAAGCGGAGCCAGCATCGTCATCCTCATCGACCACGCCCGCTGCTGCTGGTGATGCCGCTGCTGCAGCCAAGGAAGGAGCGGCAGCAGCGCCAGCAGCGCCAGCGCCGTCCTCGTCCTCAGCCACAAAGACCCGAAAGCCCGGCGCCAAGAACTACAGCACCGACCCGGCGCTCTACATCTACACCTCCCTGACCGCAGGCAACATGCACATTGTCACGGCGACCTCGCGGCTCGAGACGATCCTGCGCGCAAACCGCGTGCCGTTCAAGGCGACAGATCTGGCGACAGACGAGAAGGCGCGCATGCTGTGGGGCCGCAGAGCGGGCAAGACGGCCGAGGGCAAGCCGCGGCGGTTGCCGGCGCTGGTGCAGCTCGGATTGGTGTTGGGTGTATGTTCTTCCCGTCGTCCTTGTTGTTCAATCCTTGTGTGCCGAAAGGGTTGAGATTGTGGCAGGAAAAGAGAAGAGGCGGAGTAGTGGGAAAAGGGGACATTCACATGCATCAGTCCCCGCACAACGAGACGACGGAGCAAGCCCAGCTGACCCAAACAAAACAACCACAGGACCTCTCGGAAATCGAAGAATGGAACGAATACGGCGAGCTCAAGCAGCACGTCAAAATCTACTACGACGAGTTCACTCAGCCCAAGAAGGGCTCCGTTGCACCCGTACCCAAGTACAGACAGCCCGCAAACAAGGAAGCCCACCCGCCCGCGGCGCTCAACCCGCCGCCGCCGGCTCCGCCGCTGCCGAACTTGGCCAAGGAGCATGCCCACAAGATTGCGACGGCCGTCTCCAAGGCCCATCAGCAGCAGCAGCAACAGCAACAGTCTGTCAAGAGCGTGGCGGAGGAGGCAGCTGACCGCGCGAACGCAAAGGCTAAAGCAGCAAGACAGGCGCGTATCGAGTCGTTGAGGGAAAAGGTCCATGGAGCCAAAGCAGCAGCAGCTGATGGTAGTAGCGAGGCTGCTGGGGAGCCACCAGTCGCGGATATGGCGCAGTTGTCTGTCGCTACGGATGCCGCAACGGCAGCAGCAACAAAAGAAGCTACGACAGATGGAGCAGCGGCAGCAACAGGCGCAGGAGGCGCTCTACAGTCCCCAACCTCTGGCGCGTGGAAGGAGATAGGTAGCATCAGCGACGCGCTACAGTCCGTGCAGAGTCCCGTGAGCTCAAGCTGGAAACCCCCGGCCGAGACGAGCCTGGCCGCCGAGACATTTGCGGGCGCGAGGGTCGCAAGTGCAAGTCCAGAGGAGATTCAGCGGATTGAGAACGAGGAGACGATCAAGGAGGAGCCGGAACCCGAGTCGAGCGAGGATGATGATCAGAAGAAGAAGAAGGCTGCCGAGGCTGCTCAAAAGGAGAAGCCGGCGGCGGCAGCGGCAGCCACAGCAGAGTAGAAAGAAGAAAGCGAATAGTAGCATTTGGCGGTAGCATTTGAGGGGTGGGAAAGTAGCGAGTAGCGAGTAGCGAGTAGCGAGCGTTTTTGTTCTGTTGGTCTTGGTATCATTGCTGGTCAATTTTGTGCCAGGATGATATACATATACATATCCCTCGCATAGTAATTGAGTTGGTTGGAGAGGTTTGGGAAAGTCAACATTGTACGTGTTCCCCCATGAAGGCGAGCATCAGAAGTCCAAGGAGAGGTGTGTATAACATGCAATGATGCCAAGAGTGTTGAGAATTCTAGATGCGATGATCATCAGAGCAGCAGATATAGTCAGTCTGGCAAGCAGGCAAGAGTAGCTTGCATGTCCTTGGTCCATGGTTTGAATACGATTCTTCCATCTGCCCCATTCTGTCTATCTACTAATACCGGTCTACCTACCCTACCAAGACTCCTCACTACCGCTCTTCTCAATATCTACTACTTGATCAACCAACCAATCAATCAATCAGTCAGTCATACAACCCTTCATCATCACTCGCCGTACTCTCCCGAAACTCGGCACCCCCAGCCCCAGCCACGGCCTTCCCCTTCCCTTTGTCTCTCTTGACCCCATTCCCACTTCCGTCGTTTCCCTCGTGGAAGCGGTATCCGTTATATCCACTATTGCCTTCTTCTTCTTCACCGTCATCTTCCTCTGCAGGGTCAACTTCCTCATAGTCGCTGTTCCCAGTCGCGACCGCTTTGCCCTTTCCTTTGCCCATTACGGGCTTCCCTTTGCCTTTTATGCTAGGCTTGACAGCGCTACCACCGCTGCTGGTGTTTGACATCGACATGGAAGCCGGCGCCCCCGCTGCACCTTTGCCAGCACCTGTACCGTGACCATGACCACTAGCAGAGCCAGCATGACGGCCCCCTTCAAAGGTAGCCCGCACATGCTCATAGTGCTGCAGTTCGCCCGCCGACACACTGGGAATCAGCTCGCGGTGCGCCTCCATGAAATCCTCTTCGGTCACCATGACGGCGATATCCTCGGGCGTGGCGTAGTGGTCGAAAAAGTACGCCGTGGTGATGGTGGGTGGTTTCTTTGATGGTGCGTATGTATGCTTGCTTTCATTGCTGTTTTCTTGCGATGCTGCTGTTGTGGTGGTGGTGGTGGCGGCGGTGGCGGCAGCGTCTGCGTTGAGACGTTTGATCTTGGCGTCGACCTTGGCGGACTGGCGCGTCACGGCTTTGAGCATGGCGTCGCTGCAGAGGGCGTAAAAGTCGGCGCCTGTGTAGGTAAAGGGGAGTTTTTCAGCCACGGCGCGGAGGGATGCGGCTGGGTCGAGGGTGAATCTAGATCAGGGCCATTAGCACTCTTGTTCATACAAGATAACTCAAGCCCAAGAAAGAATAAGAAAAAAAGAAAGAAAAAAAGAAAGAAAAAGAAGAAAAAAAAAGGATGGAACAGATCAAGGCGGCAACAGTTGGAAACAGCCCCAAGGAACAAAGACTTACTTGCGCGTCAAAGCCTCCAAGATGCGCAACTGCTTGTCGTGCGTGTCCGACACACCCAAGTACAGCATCTTGTCGAATCTGCCGGGACGCAACAGCGCCGAGTCGAGCAAATCAGGCCGGTTCGTCGCGCCAATGACAAACACACCGCCGCCGCTATCCTCGCCACTGGACATGCCGTCCAGCTCAGCGAGCAGCTGACTGACAATCCGGTCCATGACACCACCGCTGTCGCCCTGGTTGCCGCGCTTGGGCGCCACGGAATCGAGCTCATCAAAGAAGACAACGCAGGGCCTGGCATCGCGCGCGCGCTGAAACACACGCCGCACGTTGGCTTCACTCTCCCCAATGTACATGTTGAGCAGCTCGGGGCCCTTGACGCTGAAGAAGTTGAGGCTGTATTCCGTGGCAATGGCTTTGGCGAGCAGTGTTTTGCCTGTGCCGGGGGGTCCGTAGAAGAGGATGCCGCTGCGCTTCTTCATGCCTTTTGCAAACAGCTCGGGCCGCTCGAGCGGCAGCTGGATGGTTTCCGACACGGTGTCCTTGACGTTATCGAGGCCGCCGACGTCGTCCCAGGTCACGTTGGGGATCTTGGGCGCGCCAATGGCATCGGCAAAGTTCTTGCGCGCTGCTTCGACGGCAAGTTCAAAGTCGGCGGGCGTGAGGCCGCGGGCAGCAGGTCCGCCTGCAACTTGCACATCGCGAATGGTCACGTGGGCGGTCCTTTCGGCGGACGCAGCGCTGGACTGGTGGGTGAGCTTTTCGAGGCGGCAGCGCTGAGCGACGACTGCGCGGTCCACCACGTCGACAAGATCGCCTGCGACCAGCGCGGCTGTCTTGAGAGCCACGCTGCTCAAGGCAACGCCAGGATCCAGACGCAGACCACGGGTGTCGACGACATTCTTGAGAATGACCTCTCGCTCGCCTTCATCGGGGGCCGTCATCTCCATTTCGTGGGTAAAGAGGCCTCGCACACCGTCGGGAACCTTGTCGACTTCGGTGGTGGTGGCAATGAGCACGCGAGCATCTGCCAGAACCTCCCTGATGGACGAGACCATGCGGTCGGCTGTAAGCGCTTCAATGTGTCGTATCAGCAGTGCACAGCTCTCTGGACCACAGCTCATGGCACGCTCAGCCCTGCTCTTGAGGAAGCCTTCCGTCTTGACGTCGCTACCACCGGAGCCGGCGTCGTTGACAATGTCGTATGCATCCAGGACGAATGCGTGGAGACCAATGTCCTGGCACGCGTCCGAGGCCACAGTGGCCTTGCCGATATTCCTCTGCGTCGATACCAGGAGAATGGCAAGCGGTGGCATGCCGAGGTGCATGGCTCTTTTGCTCGTGGCTGCGGCCAAGAGTTCCCGAAGCCGCCTTCGCAAAGGTGGAATCTGCTTTTGCTCCGGCTCGAGGACCGCCAAAGGCAACGACTGGTGGGCTCTGGCAGGGGGCCGTTGGAGACCGAGGTAATACCGCCACGTATTGTTCCGGATGCCTGGAATGGTACTTGTGACGGACCCTGTCTGCTGGAGGAGGGTCATTGCAATGTCAATGCAGGCGACAGACCCCCAGAGCTCAGCGTCCTGATCCTCCTCCGACTTGTCCGTCTTCAGCGGCACGATGTTGGTGACTTTGAACCACACCGCCTCATCATATGTCAGGCCTTGTCCCTTGTTCAAACTTCTCGATGATGTGAGGGACAGCATGTCGTCGACCGCGAGACCGTCTGCCTCTTGCAGTATCTTGCCCAACTGTGTGTCGACGGGGAACGCAATCAAGTCGCCGCTCCTCACCATCCGCAGCTTCTTTTCAAAGTAGTACTTGATGCCAGCCATGACAGCTGACTGGACGTTCCGTTCCACCGACTTGGGCGTGCGGACGTGGCGCAAAGTGACTTCGCGGGCGTAGGGTGGCTGTGCTGACCCGCTCAACTTGGACAAGGGATTCTTTGCCAGGACAGGCGACGAACGCTTCAAGGGGGCAAGCCGCAGGTAAGGAGGCGTCTCAAGGTTGGCGAGTAAAAGCGGCGACGCATAGGCGACGGGACTGGAGGGCTTTTGTATCTGCGCCTCAAAAAAGGATAAGCGTCTTCCTTCGCTTTTGCTCTTTGCTATCCTCGTCGTCACTGGGCGATGAGAGTAGCCTTCAGGGAGTCCAAAGACTCTGACGGGCCGCCAATCAGGCTCTTGCTCGGCTCCTTGGCCAAAACTGCCCAGTCCAAAGTGACCAAACCCGTTCGATGGGGGCCCCTGCGACGCTTCTAGCCGGACCCAGTCACCTGAAAAACACCCAATTTTGCTGAGACTGCTCACGTCGACGTAGATGCGGGCTTCTTCGTCATCTTCGGGCATGACCTTGGGATGCAGCAACTCTGCGGGGATTGGGCTCATCAGCCCCTGTGCCTTGAACAGCCGTCCACGCGGTCTGTCTTGTCGCGCGGTAGTGGCAGTGAAGCTCGAGAACACGGATCCAGGCGTACTGAAGCCGTTGGTCTTTCGTCCACGGCCCAGCGTCATTGGTGTTCCAGCTGCAATTGTCGAGACGCCACTGGCAGCCGTAGCAGGCAATGCCGGCGCCTGAAGCGATATCATGTCGTCCATGGAGTCGTCCGACAGCTCGTCGTGATCGTCCATGGAGAAATCCGACTCTTCGGTTTCGGTGACGGCATCTGTGGATTCTGCCAGGACTTCGCTCTCTGTCCTGTATCTCTCTTCGGCGGCCGAGTAGAACTGGTCGTTTGCGGTGTCTTCAGCATCCTCCGTCACTCCATTAAGCTGGGTAGTCGAAGACATGGCAGAGGCCATGCGGCCATTTCTCGAGGCAATGCGCCCACGCGAGACAATGATTTTGGTGGTGGGTGACAGGATCCCCTGCGCGATTGGCTCGCATAGTGTGACCTTGCCAGGGTTCGGCGGGACGTGGGTTACTGGATGAGGTGCGAGAGGCAGTGGAAACAGGTCGCCCGTGTGCACTACCTGGAGTGTCCCAAGAGCGACCCGCAGTGCTGCTTTCAACCGGTCCTCTGCCGAGCCAGCCGTGGGGTCCTTGTTCTTGAGCTGAGCAGGGACATCAGGGTGGTCCCGGAAGAAGACACCCTCGCCATCCTCCAGTCTCCTGGCCAGTTCGCCTTCCAGAGAAACAAAGACAGTGTCCAAGGACAGAGCGAGCACGTCGAGCACCAGTATTTCAATGCCAGAGCGACTATGGCTGGACAGCTTCGAGGGCGCCACCTGTTGCAGGTAGGTCGCAAAGCTCTGCAGCGCTAGGGAAGCGGGAGAGAATTGCACAGTCGAGTGCGCAAGCGCAGCAGATTGGGTGACGGGGACAATGGTCCAGTCGGTCGTGTCGGGCGAAGCGGTGGGAGCCCACGGGGCCAGAGCCACATGGACGACGTCGGGAGCAAGAGGCGCATTGTCGTCTTGGTCGCCGGCTGGGTGCACGAATCAGAGTCAAATCAGCTTCGTTCCTGTCGACCGCACTTGAACCGATGAATGCAGAACGTACCAAGTCCGAGGTGGGGGAACAAGTCGGCAAACAAGTCCTGGGACAGAATGCCCACGTCTCCTTTGACGTGGTCGTCCAGCACCAGGCGGGCGGTGACGGGAGGCTTGTCCTGCCTGCGCCTTCTTTTGCGCTGGCGACGCGACGCATCGGCAAGCCCCAGCGGCGCCATGGCCGATCAGATCAGAGGGGAACGAGGTGCAGCAAGGCCAATGTCGAAGCTAATGACAGCTTGCAGCGGGGATGCGTCGGATGCGGCGACACGGCGGGATCAAGAGCTCAGCGCGACGCGAGGGAGAGCTTCCATGCTGCGGCTGGACAGTCAGCGCTGCGCAGCAGTCACCATCGGTTGATGGGTAGCGGTCTGTGGTCGTGAGTGAGTGCGTAGCGTGTGCGCTCTGGAGCACATGCTGTAGGCAAGCAGCAGCTGTCGCTATTCGCAGCCGAGCTGGCTGGTCTGGCGAGCACAAGCGGGATTGCCAGCAACTATCAAGAACCTCGGCATCCGGCGCGAGCACGTCCCTTGCTGGGGGCAGGCCGGTGTCGGCACAACCCTGACACCTCAACCCTGGCAGACGACAGGGGTGCTGGGGTGCATCCGGGTTAGGGGTGTCCATCCCAACACAGACGAGACGGCAGCCTCACCACATCGCTGGGAAAGAGAGGCTATTCTCGAATCTCTCTGAGCTTTGCGGCCGTGATCAGAAATGACCATTTGATCGTCATCAACAACAGCACCGACACCAGCAACGGTTCGACAAGCACGTCCTCAGAACCGACTTGCGATTGCATGCATACACGGGTCTGTTGCGGTTGATTTGGTGCGTCTTCTCCCCACTGCTCGATTGACAGACGTTTGCGCAGCGATTGACCAGCGCACCAAGTCGAACCCAACCACAACGATGAACTGCCACCTGGCGATATAGCCACCTTTGCAAAGCTACCTCCCATCGTCACGTCTTCAGCAAACGTCGACAAATCGGACACGGGGCTTAGCGCAACTCGCGAGTCTTTCTGCCCACCGCAACTCGACCTGATCTTCACATGCTTCAGCTGGAACCACGTTGAGCGCGCCACAAACGTCGTGATCCCTGCACAATGACGCATCTCCAGAGACGTTTCTGGTTCTGCGCATCATTCTTGCGCCGTCTTTCAGCCGGGGAAAAGCCCTTCTTTCTGGTCGGCAATAGAGGTCTTGGCCAAGATTGAGCAAGATTCGGCAAGATTGGCATCCTCAACGAGGCTGGCAGGCCCCAATTTAGCAAAAGAGCCCCCTGCTGCTGCTGCTGCTGGAGCATTCAATATCCTTGCTGATCCTGGCGTTATCCCAAAGCAGAAAATCAGGGGCTCGAGGCGCTAGAGGATCTGCCCCTCGACTGCCAAAGAAAAAAGAAAAAAAGAAGAAAAAAAATAAGCCGTATTACTAGGCCGACTTTAGTTTCTCTTCAGCCCGGCCCGCGGCCCTTGCGATGCCATTCTCGAGTCGTTCACGCCAATGACGTGCCTGATGCGCCGTCCTGAATTGTACTTGCACTGCCTGCCTTGGCTCCCGTCCGCTTTGCTTACTCTCAGCGACTGAATTCTACGCCATCGTTCGTCCTCCAACAACCGTCTCCTCTCCTTTTTTTTTATGCTCCTTTGTGTTTAGAGTCGCGCAAAATTGTCTGCAGAATGGCACGCAGCGACAATGGCTCTCCAGGCTCGACGGCCCCGCGATCAGCAGCCGCGGCTGCGCGGGCTGTCGAGTTCACCAAGCAGGCCGAGAAACTGTCGCACAAGACCCCTGAACAGGGCAATGTCGAGGTCGCTGTCGAGGCCAAGTTCATCACACCGCTCGATCCCGTGATTATCACCAGCGACGGCAACAGACTTCCCGGCGTGCCGATACCCGAAGCGCTCAAGTTGAACAGTCTGAAGAGCAGTCTCGACGAGAACGACGAGAACGACGAGAACGACGAGGCGCACCGCGAAAGAGACGAAGCGCGGCGCAATCTCATGGCCTCCAAGCCAAATGGCAAATCAGCACACAAGTCGGCCGAAGGAACGCTGCGCAAAGCCATGCCGCCCTCACACACGAATCCCCTATTCCCTCCACTGCCTCTTTACGGGCCGCCGTCCATACTTCGAGACCTCCAATGCGCGACCTTTCGCGTGTCGTCCTTCTTTCTCAGCATGGCCTTCCTCGGTGTCATTGTCCTTGGCTCGCTCTTCACCAGCATTCCAGGTATGCTACAGCGCATGTGGTTACGCGTGACCTTGCGTAATCCTCAAGCGGACCGGCCATTCTACGAAGAAGAGAAGAAGCGCGCGGCTGCCAGGAAAGAGATGGAGCGCAATTGGACGAGGCGCGATGCCCAGGGTTACATGCCAGTGGACGACGAGAAGCCATTGGACGACGGCGGCTACGTTCCCACCGAAGGCGGTCCCGACCCGATCAAGTGTGATGTGGGGTACTATGCTCGTCGCGTTGGGTTGGACGTGGAAGAATTCGAGGTCCAGACAGAGGACGGCTTCATCATCGACCTGTGGCATGTCTATGACCCTCGCGATTACGAAGAGCTGAGCGCCGAGGCACGCTCCGCCCGTGGGCCAGGGGCGTTTTCTGGCGAGACGCGCAAGGCAAAGAAGCTCAGGGACCCTGGCGCCGCCCGCAAGTATCCCGTCTTGCTCATCCACGGCCTTCTCCAGAGCGCAGGTGCCTACTGCGTCAACGACGAGCAGTCGCTCGCCTTTTGGCTGTGCAAGTCCGGCTACGACGTCTGGCTGGGCAACAACAGGTGCGGCTTCAAGCCGAAACACGTCCTCCTCGACTACAGCGATCCACGCATGTGGTGCTGGAACATTCGCCAAATGGGCGTCTTTGACTTGCCGGCGCTAACGTCCAGAGTCCTCTACGAAACGGGCTTTGCGCGCTGTGGCCTCATTGCGCACTCCCAAGGCACGACCGAGACGTTTGTGGCTCTTGCCAAGGAGCAGCGGCCCGAACTGGGCGAGAAGCTGAGCGTGTTTTGCGCGCTGGCTCCTGCGGCGTATGCTGGCCCTCTGATTGGCAAGATGTACTTCAAGTTCATGCGCGTCATCACGCCGGCCATGTTCCGGTTCATGTTTGGCTTGCACGCCTTTATCCCCATCATGATGACGATGCATGGCATTCTGAATGGCAGACTCTATGGCTGGATGGGCTACAAGGTGTTCTCGTTCTTGTTTGACTGGACGGATGCAAGATGGGACCGTGGTCTGCGCGACCGCATGTTCCAATTTGCGCCAGTCTATGTGAGTGCCGAGAGTATGCGCTGGTGGCTGGGCAGAGAGTGTTTTGCCAAGCATGTGAGTACAGGATCTGTTTTTTTCTTCTTCTTTTTTGCCCCCTTTTTTTCCCTTTTTTCTCTTCCTTTTTTTCTTCTTCTGATGGTTTGCATGGAGAACTAACACGAGACAAAGAAATGCATCCTCGCGACCAAAGAAGAATGGCGCGCCGAGGAACGCGAAGACGCAGCTGATCGGCACCAAAACACCAACAACGCCATCGCTGACGTTGCAGCCCAAGTCCACGACTTCCACGACGACGACGACGTCGACACCAACAACAGCAACAACCATCATAAATCACACCCGCATCACCACCACGTCAAAGGCGCACGCGCATGGTACAATGCCCAATCGCCACCATTCGCACTCTGGGTCTGCGGCCAGGACAACCTCGTCGACGGCGACAAGCTCCTCCGCCGGTTTGCGCGCGGACGCGAGCCGCAGGCGCGTCTCATCCACGCGACGACCATTCCGGAGTACGAGCACCTCGATGTGATTTGGGCCATGGACGCGGAGACCAAGGTGTTCATGGAGGTGCGCGAGGTGTTGTGGCGGACGGTGGCGGAAGAGGATCGGGCCAAGTGTCGGGTGCCGCTGGGGTGTGAGAGCGTGGCTGTGTGGGTGGATGATCGGAAGAGGAGGAGAGAGGGTGATGGTGAGGGTGAAGACGAAGAGGAGGTTGAGGAGAGTGAGAGCAGTAGTAGTAGTAGTAGCGAGGAGCTGTCCATGTAGAGAGGACGGTGGCTGTGTGAAAACGGTGCTGTTGTTCCAAACACACACACACACACACACACACACACACACACACACACACCGCTGCGAGGCGTTGGGCTCTGTTCTGGCGGCTGGCTGGTTGTTTGGTCAATTTTTGGGTTGGGATACCGGCGTTTTCACTGACAGGGTATTATTATTATTGTTGTTGTTGTTATTTCGGGAGGAAGAGGGCTGTACGATATATGCCTCTTGCATACATATACTTTAGACTTCAGACTTTGGGGAATGGATCGGGGAATGGATTGCGATATACGATAGACTAGACGCAAATTCACATATTTATATATACAACGGGATGAATGTGCTTGTTTAGTCGCTCGGAAGCATGGCTTTAAGTGTTGGCAAACCCAAAAAAAAAAAAAACCCTCTTGCATCAATGAATCAAACAATGTGTACGTATATATGAAGTGACCGGAAAAATGCCAATTTCCTTGGAATCATCGACGACTCTACGTCTTGGTTAACTAAAAATAGGTTGGTGGTTTCTTGGGTTATCCATGTCTCTCTCAGTATGCAAAGAGTCAAGACATCTAGGTTGACGATGGCTGGGCAGCACACGCGAGAGTGCACTTTTGCAACTCGACGGCGAGCCAGCACACACGAGACTTGTAACGTAGTTTACGTGGATTGGATCACAGTGTACTATGTAGCAAGCACTTGCTTGCTGATATCCAGGAACACGGCGGTGCATTTTGTCACGTTACGTGGCGACTGGGCATTGTCGACAATGGCAAAAAAAAAAAAACACACATGGCCAAAGAAAGGCAGTGAGTGAGTGCGTGGAGAAAAGGAGTGAGAGAGCAAAGAGAAAGTCTGTGGGTTGACTAATATTTTTGGGGGGGATGTTGTTTCAGCTGCGCGGACGAACCTGGGTAAAGATCAAATGATGATATTACCCCAAAGCAGCATATGGGTGAGTTTGTGCAGATCGTCCCGTCTCTCCTACTGCATCCCGTTTCGCGGGGCCAAAAGAGATGTGTGTTTGGGCTGGTGGTTTTGTTTTGTTTCACGAAGCCGAAGCTGTAGATGCGCCGGTACACGCAGTGTACTTGACCTCGGCAGCACCACAAGGCGAGGGAACGGGTACTGTGCAAGTCCCTCCACTCCAAACACGGTACCTGACACTTGCACTTACAGTACTGTATTACTATGGTATAGTACATAGTACTATACTATGTACTATAGTAGACGGCCACCCCCCCTGTCCCCGCCCTGGCGCTAGCGCAAAGCTGCACGCCAAGTGGCCAATGAGCAGCTGCAGAGCCCGAGCCGCCATCGTTTTCCAAACATGACCTCCTTTGGGGCTCTGAGTGGTTCTCGTCCAATCGTTGTCAGCCCACTGAAACCCAAGCTTTTTCACTCACGGTACCGCACGCGTATTTTTGCACTTTCTCAACGTCCCAAGCTGCAACATCTGCTCCCCGAGGCACCATCCAGCAGGAAGAGAGCAAGACGCTGACGACGTGTTCGGACCGATTGGGTGTTCTAGACTGCAGCGGGCCTGCGAGCAGTGCTGGGTGCTTGGTCAGTGGTGACGGCGAGTCTGGACTGGGTGTGATAGCATCCCGCCGAGTTGCTGACCGAGCAGTCGTTGATATGGAACGCGGCCATGCGAGCAGCAGGATATCGAGGTCCCGACATGCCAGCCAGGTATCGACAGGCGAGTGCACGAGCGCAGCGCAAACATTGTCTTGTGCTAGTGCATGAACAGTGGCGAACGCGTCAAGTCAGCCGGCCAGCAAAACCAGCCAGCCAGCCATGATGATCGCGTCCGAGGGTAGTGGTTGAGTCTGGTTGAGAGTGGTGCACTTCATTTATTCGCAGCATACTAAGTGCAGTAGCCCACGACTCTCTCTGGACGAACAGACCCGCGGCGCCACGAGACAGGAACAAATTTAAAAAAAAAAAAAAAATCTATCTGGCGGGTGTTCCCCGCGCGATGGCAAAGGGGCAAGGCGACGATCAAGGGAAGGGATGGACGGGATGGACGGGATGGACGGGTATAATCTATACACTTTATATTGCGCGTCCAAACCCCATCCACCATGGCAGATCTTTGGATGGGATTTGCACCTTTGTCCGATGCTCGCCCTGTCGATCAGGCTTTGTGCTTGTTTTTTTTTTGTTTTTTGTGGCCCCTTGTCGTTTCCTGGGGTCTCGTCCAGACTCATGCTAGACGGTCTCGACCCGTTATAGCATTTCTGTTATCACTCTTGGTGTCCAGACTGCGCAAGCGCCAGGCCGTGATGGTGTTGGTGGCTTGTTTCCAGTTTCTTGTGTCTGCTGCGCAAGAGTCAAGTGTCGTCTCAAGGTTGTGTCAAGGGAAACAAACGCTTGGCCGTGTTGGAGGGCTGGCAGCCAATCATTGGCCCTGCCCCTGCGTTTCTCTTCTCTTTTTGTGGTTCCCTTTCTGGTCGTCTTCCTTTCTGTTTTCCCCTGCAGGCCAAGCAGGGGGGGGGGGATTCTGCTATCTGCCCGCGCGTTTGTGGTTCCCAGCCCGGAACACCGGCAGATTTGGGCATCCCATTGGGGTGGTGGTGGACTCTTTCTTTTGGGCTGCACACAAGATACAAGGATACAAGGAACATCTGCACTTACACGCCTCAGTGGATCCCCTTGGCACGGGTGTCTGCGCGGGTTTGACAGACGAAGCGCCCAGAGCCACTCGAGCCAGCTGCACAACCTGGCAGGCCACGCAGCCTCGTCGACGGCAATGGACATGATGTGGAAACATACGGGCCGGTTCGACCAAGAGCATGCGTTGATACTTAACGTGCCAGCTCTCCCAGCTCTCTCTCTCTCTCTCTCTGTGTGTGTGTGTGTGTGTGTGTGTGTGTGTGTGTGTCTACCTGCAGCCTCTCCCTCGACTCGACCCGTCACCGTCACCGTCAACCGTCAACCGCCACCCGACCTGTGATTTCTTTCTTTTTTTTCTCTTTCTTCTTTCTTTTCCTCCTTCTTGTCGTCGTCGTCCTCCTACTCTTCTTCTCCTCCCCTCGACTGGCTTCGAGTCTTCTGCCCTGTCCATCCTTTTGACAGCCCTGTCGCGCCGTCTCAGCCCTCTCCGTCTTTTCCTTTCTTTTGCCCCTCTTTGCGCTCGGCCGGTCCTTGTGGTTTTATTGGACGCCAACTGGCATTTCTATTCCTGCTCACAAGAGTCACCCACGGGTCTTTTGACACGCTTCAAGCAACCCCATTGTTGTTGCTGGCACGGGTCTATGTTCCATTCAGCCGGGTGTATTGTTCCTGGGTTGCTATTCATAGCCCATTGTACATTCTCAACAGTCACTTTGAACAGCCACACGCCACTCCTTCTTTTTGACCCTGCTTCTTGGGTTTGTTTATATCAAGGAAGCCTGCGACCTGGTCAATTCGAGTCGAGTGGAACCGAGGTCAACAACTCATTGTTTGGTTGCCAACTACTACTACAACAACAGCAGCAGCAGCAGCAGCAACAGCAACACCGAAAAAAAGAAAGAAAACAGAATTATCCTGGCTGGTAATTTCTCAACAATCATTCTTGACTGCTCCTCTTGTTCTCGTTCCCCGCGACACCATTCATTCTCTCGCGCGCCGCGCGTTCTCGCGATATCAAAACCCCACGTCTCACTCCACCGAACCACGCGCCTTCATTCCTTCAAGGATCTTCTCGAGCATTCACCACGTGTCTGTCGGTTTGGTGACAGCTTTTTCAAAACCCCATATATTTTTTTGGGAGCCGCCTTGTTGCAACGACGGCAACACCCACAGTCCCTTCTCCAAAACAAAAGCGAACCGGAAAAAGATGCCCTCCTTTGCATCCACCTGCACCATGGTCAAGCTGGGCGTCTCCCTGCTAGCCGCCGGCCGGCTGGCAGCAGCCACCTCGTACACGCTCCAGGACAGCTACACCATTGCCAACTTCTTTGACGAGTTCGACTTTTACACCGGCGCCGACCCCACCGAGGGCTTCGTCGACTACCAGTCCGCCGCCGCCGCCTCGGCCTCGGGGCTCGCCGGCTCCTCCTCGGGCGGCATCTACCTCGGCGCCGACTACACGACCGCCAACCCGGCCGCCGGCCGCGCCTCGACCCGCGTCTCGTCCAAAAAGGCCTACACCCACATGCTGCTCGTTGCCGACGTCAACCACATGCCCGTCGGCTGCGGCACGTGGCCCGCGCTGTGGTCCTTTGGGCCCGACTGGCCGTCCTCGGGCGAGATCGACATGATTGAGGGCGTCAACTCGCAGACGGCCAACGAAATCACCCTGCACACTGCCGAGGGCTGCACCATGGCCCAGGGCAAGCAGATGGCGTCCACCAAGCTGCTCGACACGCTCGACTGCGGCGCCGGCGACGGCAGCACGGGCTGTCCGCAAAAGACGACCGAGACCACAAACTACGGCGCCGGGCTGAACGCCGGCGGCGGTGGCGTGTACGCCATGGAGTGGACCAGCGACGCAATCAGCGTGTGGTTCTTTGCGCGCAACTCGACCATGGCGAACAAGCTGTCGGCGAGCGGTTCCGCCAGCGCCGCGGCGACCAACGGGTCGACTGCTGGGCTCGACACGGCGTCCTTTGGCACCCCGCAGGCCCAGTTTGCGGGTGGCAGTGGGTGTGATATTGACGAGAACTTCAAGTCGCACAACATTGTGATTGACACGACCTTTTGTGGTGATTGTACGTATTGTTGTACCCTTCTCCCCCTTTTTGCCTTGTGTGTCATTTCTTGGACCCTTTTGCCCTTGTCATCTCCCTTCCCATTCTAGACCTGTACAAAAGAAAAAAGAAAAGAAATGAAGAAAAAGAAGAAAAAATCAATATGCTAACTGATGTCTTTTTCAACAGGGGCCGGCAAGAGCTCCATCTGGTCTTCGGATGCAACCTGCTCTGCCCTCGCCACCACCTGCGAGGACTACGTCGCCAACAACCCCGAGGCCTTTGTCGACGCCTACTGGCTCTTCAACTCCATCAACGTCTACCAGGCCTCCGGCACGTCTGCGCGTCGCACCATGGGCAGCAGTGCCAGCAGCTGGGAGGCTGATTCCAGGCGCCGTGTGGAAAAGTACCGCTCTTCTTGAGACAAGTACAAGTGTCAAAGGGAGTGTTTGGGGTTTTTTTTTATGACCTTTACTACTGGTCGATGGCGCCGAGGGTTTTTGGTGCGGTTTCATGTGTATATTGATTCTTTTCTGATTGATGATGCCTTTTTTTTTTTTTTTTTCCCGGCCCAGGATTATGTTCTATTCTTGCAATAGACAATACACTAGGGATAGATGGACGGATCGGAGGGAGGGATACATCTCACACTCTCAAGTTGGGGTATAGACTTGTTCACAACCAAGCAACGCATGGCTCGAGTCTTTTCATCTCCGTCTTGTTTTCTTTCTTGTTTTTCCTTTTTTTCCTCCCCTTTCTTTGATACACGATGCAATGCAATGGGGATGCGTTGCGATGGGTTACAGTGCGATACCAACATATTCCGCCGCATACATGACGAGCGGAGGGGATGGAACTTGATAGCAGGCGTTTCTGGGTTTGTGTGTGGGAAGAGAAGGAAAGAAAGAAATGAAAGACTCCGAGATATCTGTCGCAAGATGGATGTCAATATCAACACCAACACGACTTAGCACTTGACTTTTTGACGTGTCCACCATCTCACTACTTGCACATTCTCACATTCTCACATTCTCACGTGCAATGTATCCGTATTTGATCTTGTGCGCATTTGTGGAGCCATGTTCGATTCCACGTTGTATACTTATTTTGTGTGTTATTGGTGGTTTCTTGTTTTACATGTCTTGCTTTCTTTTTTCTTCTGATTCTCGTCATGGTTCTCATCTGCGGTCCCGTTCGTTGTGCGATGTGCTACTAGTGTCCAAAAAAAATGCGGGTTTTGTTGACTGTTGAAACAATACAACGCAACACGTAGCCAGTATACCAAAAAACACAAAAAAACAACACGACATCAAATAAAATCCCCATTCTCTTCCTCATCCAACAGAACGCGAAAA
>KZ678411.1:9348-29482 GCA_003019895.1 Coniella lustricola
ATTATTGCTTATAACGATTAGCCGTATACTATCGAACTATTAATTGAAATAATAATTAGATTAGAGTTAGGCCTATAATTCCTTTCTTATATTATATATCTTTACTAGAAGTCTAAGGTAGTACTTATACTAACTATATTTAGTATATTAAGGTATATCTCTATACCTATAAGAGATATAACTTTATTCCTAAGGTTCTTATAGCTAGAGCTTGTATAAGTATTTATTTTATTACTAATTAGAGGTTAAACTTTAATATAAAATAGATTGATCGAGCTTATACTGGCTTAAAGCTGGAAAACGTACCCTCGGATAATAATAATTTAGGTCCGAAGATCGATATTAAGAAGGAACGGAAGGCGGTAATAGCCGAATAGCGTACCTATAGCCTTAGATAAAGAAAATATTAGTTATATAATACTAATTAGAAGTTAATAGTTATATATCTTTATTAAATAGGGTGTTTTTGCGAATAAATTAACTTTTGCGTTAACTTGCTATATATCCTTATTATATTAGCTTTTAGTAAATAGATATATAAACCCCTCCCTACGACTAGATACTAAACGATAATACTAAGAATTAGGAGGAGGGTTGTTTAGATAACGAGATCTGATATAGATACCCTATAGCCTCTAATCAGCTTTACGTTATTCCTCTGCCTCCTATCGCTCTGCTCGAGTGCGAAAATTACTATTTAAATCTAAATCCTTAGAGCTAGTAATAGAACTACTAATAGATAAAAAACTTTTAGACCTATAGGGTCTTATAAGTAAATTAGAAGGTTTAGGCTTATCTATTTTATTTTAATTAGTATTAGAATTATTAAGAGGAATAAAAGGCGTAAGATCTGGTAGTGAAAATAGCGTTAAAGCGTTAGGTATAACTAGCTAGCTTCGGTCTTCGTGCCGAAGTAGTTTCTCTTCCTAAGGTAATAGTATTTCCGGCTGCTAGATTCCTTCTTTATCCTTTATAAAGCGCTTTAAACGGTGAGTTGTATATATTTAAGGTCTAATTATACCGTCTAGAGTATATAGATAGTAGGCGTTATTAGCTTAAGCTTTATAAACGAAGTAAAGCCCTTCCTATCTATAGGAAAGTTTTCTCTAGCTGCTATAGTCTGTATCTCTAGTCTTATTATAGACTAGAATAAGGTCGCCTTTTAAAAGTAGCTTAATACGTTAGTATCCTTTCTTAGAAGCTCTTTTAGTAGCTTTCTTCCTAGAAGAAGTTATAGCTTAAATCGCTTTCTTAATATTAGTTAATTTATTAATTAGGATATATAAACGGTTTTCTAAAATATCTTTATAACTTTAATTAGGATTCTAAATAAGTATTCGTTAAGTCGGAATATCGGTTTCGAGAGGAATAATAGGTTTAAAGCTATAGACTAGGTAGAAAGGAGTATAGCTGTAAGATCTACGAACTATAGTTCTATCGGTAAAGATAGTATAAGGAAGAAGTTTCCTCTATAATATCGATCGGTTATTAAGCTACTTTAGAAGTATCTTAGCAATCGAGAAATACCCTACTTTAACTATACTATTAGCCCTTAGGTTATAAGGTAAAGTAACGACCTTTCTAATACCTAAGTCTTAAAGTAAACTAATAAATATATCCTTATTTTTAGGTCCGCTATTAATTATAACCTTAATCGGAGCTCTATATTTAAGAAGAATACGGCGGATAAAGAAATCTCGAACTTCTTATATAGTTCCTTTCCTTAGGGATTACGTAATAATAAAACCAGTTAGGTTATATCTAGCTTCTACTAAAAGTATATATCCTTTATCGGGTGGAAGATGTTGAATATTAATATAAACCTTATAGAAAGGCTAATTAGGGACTATAGGAATAATACTATTATAGAAAATCCGGATATCGGCTTTTAGATACTATAAGTAACTTACGATAGTATTAGAAACATCTTTATAAAGTCCCTTCTAGAAGTAGAGTAATTTTACACAACTAAAGGTAACATCTCTACCTCTATAACTAAATTAAGAATAATACTTCCGCAGAATTTCTTTCTTTAAGTTTTAATTATTAATAACTCGTCGCCGTAGAAGGTGTTTTTCTGCTCTTTTCTATAGAAGGCGGTTAATAACCTAAAATCCGGAAGCCCGAATTCGTAACCTTCGATATTTATTTCTTAGTATAGAGTTCGGTACCCTTCCAATTATACAGATTTCCGTAAGAACTTAAGAATTAGGACTCTAAAATAAGGATTTATCTAAGATTAAGGTCTAATTAGAAGAAATATCTGGGCCTTTAAGCGATCCGATTATTATATTAACCTAAACTTTAGTATCTCCTTTAACGGTTATAGCTTCTTTATCCCCGTTTATGAAAGGTTTTCGTAATAGGGTATTAGCTGCTTAATTCTTAGCCCCTAGAATATAGCGTACTTCGAAGTTAAATATCTTAATAATACTAATCTATCTTATAATTAGAGCTAAAGGAATATTAGAAGCTATACTATTAAATTGCTAGACTAAGGTATTACTATTAGTTTTAAGGATAAATCGTACTCTATAGAGACAGAAACGTAATCTTCTTAGGGTTATAAGGGCACCTCAATATTCTCGCTTTATAGTATTATAAGAAGCTTTAGTAGGCGTCTAATAACTACTATCGTAACGAGTAATATATCGAACTCCGTTAATAACTTATATTAAAATAGCACCCTAACCTTTAAGGCTAGTATCGATTATTAAAACAATTTCTCCTCTATCTTTATAGTTAAGGTTAATTAGAACTAGAGGACTTATAATAAACTGTTTAAGAGTATCTATTGCCTCTTATTCCTTCTTAGTCTACTTAAAGATAGTACCTTTCTTTAGTAAGTTGTTTAGAGGCTTCTGTTTTTAAGCAATATAGTTAACCTAACTGCGATAGAAGTTTAGAAGGCTAAGAAAGCCTCTAACTTCCTTTGGATTTCTATAAGGAGACTAATCCAATATAGTTTGGATTTTTACTTAAATCGGAGAACGTCCTCCTAAATTATACTTATAACTAACGATATTAATACGTAGACGGCACTATTATAATTTAGTAATAGCGATCGTAGCTTTAATATATTTATAATTATAAAGAACTTTATCTAAATTGGATAGGTATTCTATAATATATCGCTATATACTAGGTAAGCTAGGAACTTCCTTATTAGAATATATATACTTAGGACCCTTTATTCCAATATTATTAAGGAAAGGCCGATAGATATATAGAATTAGATTATATAGAAGTCTGATTATAACTCGTATAAACTGTATAACTGAATTAGTGCCTCCTTAAGGGATAGAATAAAGTCTGAAAAGGCCGATTAGAGTAGCGAAAGTCGTAATATCTCGGCTGGATTCTTCTAAAGGAACTTGGTTATATCCTGAAAAAAAGTCTAAAAGAGATAGAACTTTGTATATTCTAAACTCTTTAGCGAACTCTTTAGTGCCTAGAGGGATATTTACGTTTCTAATCGTAAATATATTATAACTTTAAGTATTATTAATAAGACGGTACTTGCTATCCTTCTTTCTAACGATAAACTAGTTGTTTCGGTAAGAGGTATAAGATTCCTTAATAACCTTCTTATTAAGCCTATCCTTAAGTATTTCGACTACGATCGGACGTAAAGCTCTTGGAATATTGGTAGATCTGGCTTGAAAGGCTTTATAGGGAACCGTTTTGATATCCTATAGGGGAGTAACTTTAGGAATAATTCTGCTGGTATGCTTCCACTCCTAACTAAGTGAACTTTCTCTGTAAAAGAGTAAATAAGTGAATATCTTTTTCTTAGCCTCTGATAAGTCGTCGCAGTTATTGCTGATAATGCCTTCGTGTAATGATCCTTGCCTGTATCCCGGATACTGGAAGTCTCTGTGAATTGTATATTAGCAGATGAAGGAGGTATTACCTTTAGTTCACGTGCTGAACAATATCAAGTACGTTTATTATCTATATCGATTATCGATATAATAGATTAAGAGGGATTACCCCATCTATTCTTAAAGAGATTTACTTATCTTAAGAACGATGCTTAGATTTACAACTGAAGACTATAAGGAAACTATCTAAATCAAGCGCTGAACTCCTATCCTTATATCCTTCCGTTGTTCCTGTAAGTTGATCTATAGGTATCCACTGGATTATCTAGAGCGATAGGAGCGACGGATTACTTGGATCAACTGGATTATTTTAGTAATCTAGATTGCTTAGTTATATAGGTAATCTAACCCTAACCCTAGGTTTCTAGCCCGTATCTTTCCTTATATAAGAGATCCCGTCGGTCCGTTAAGGTTCCGAGCTTATGCTATATTATATTAGCCTATTCCTGCGACCTATATAAGGCTAGGTTATAATATTATCTCCCTCCTAGGGTCTTTATCCTTAAAGACTATTTCTTATTTCCCGTAAGTCGTCTTACCTAATATTCTAACTTTAGGTTATACCTTCCTAATTCGTTATAAGTTTAAGAATCGAGAAATCTCGATCTAAGAAGTCTAAATCACGTAATCGCCTTTTTATTACTATTAAAACTTTTAGTTTTAATATTATACCTTATTCGCTTTATTCCTCTAAGGGGTAGTTATATCGGATAATAGATAGTATTTCTCGTTGCTCGGCTTACGTTAAGCGTAGTAAGCGATACGATAGGAATAGTATCCCGATAAGTGCTTATAAGTTATTTTACTAGCCCTATAATTATTTTATCGTGGATTAACGTTCTTTTAGTATCTCGTATTCTTTCCGAGGAGAAGAGACTTCGGGTCTAAGAATCTAATACTTATAAAGCTCTTCGTAAGGCTTATCGTAAAGCGGAAGAGGCCCTAGCTTATCTTAAACGCTTACGCCTATAGCGGGAGTCTTTAGTAAAGCGGGGTATAAAAATAGTAAATACGGGGTTAGAGACTCTAAATACGCTAGACGAGTAGGAATAGGCTAATATAGCTGTTAATGCCTTAGTAGCCGAGGAATCCGCTATTACTATCGAATCGTAATCTCTAGGAGCGTTTAGAGTTATGGATTTTAGTGCTTATCTTAAGAGTCTCGATCTTTCGGCTTCTAAATATACTTATAGTTTGGGGAATACCCCTATTGGTTCGTCTGGGTCTTGAATTCCGGCCTATTGCCAAGGTGCGTATCCACCTATCTTTGCGAGTTATTTGCGTACTGACTTTCGTATTCGGTAATAAGTTCGGGGTAAATATTCTTTAGAGGTTCCTATAAGTTTTCCTAATTATCGTATCCTTTCTATTTAATAAGATACTATTTTCCTCGTCCTTATTTTCTTAAGTCGAGTATTCTTTTAACTTCGTATTGGTCTTATTCTACTTTAATTGTTTCGTTATATACTAATTCTGCGTTTACCGGTACGGGTTCGAGTTTTAAGATATAGAAGTTGTTGTATAGCCGTGCGTATAGTAGGACTAATTCGTAGTTGACTGGTAATATTTATCGTAAAATTTTATAGGGTCCTAGTTTCTTATAGTTAAGTTTATCGCTAGGCCGCTAAGTTTTAATATTTTTGCGAATAAGGTAGACTTTATCTTCCTTTTATAGGATTAGTCCCTCGATCCTCTTCTTGTTTGCTTATACTATTATTAATTTTCTAATATCTTCGAGAATTTCCTTCGTCTTTTCTCGAATTTCTTTAAGTCTATCTACCTTCTATATTACTATTTTAGTATTCGCGCCTAGAATTAGTTTGTAGTATACTATTAGGTTATATCCGTATACTAGGAAGAATAGTGATTATTCCGTAGTACTTATATCTACGCTATTATATGCGAATTACGCTATTAGTAACTATTTAACCTAATCGTCTTATTAGTAGTTGATATAGTGTCTGAGGTATTATTTAATAATCTGATTCGTTCTTTCTATTTATCCGTCCGTTTACGGGTGAAATGCGGTGGATATTCGTTATATAGATCCGAGAAGTTTGGTAAGTAATAACTAAAACTTTAATACGAATTTCCGATCTCTATCGGAGATAATTTCCTAAGGTATTCCGTAATTAGCGATAATATTCCTTATGAATATATATGCGAGTTCTTCTGCGGTACTACTTTCTCTATATAGTAGGAAGTATACGTACTTGCTTAGTCTGCAAACTACTACTAGGATACTATCGTATTATACCTTAGTTAAGGGTTCTCGTAAGATTGGTAGCTTGGTGATAAAGTTTAGATTAATAGATAACTAAATAGTCGTAGGTATTAGTAGAGGTTATAATAATCTATATAGTTTATACCGTTCTACCTTATTCTTCTTATAAGAATTATAGTTATTAATAATATTTATAACTTATTGCTTAAGTCCTAGTGGGTTTTAGTATCTTTAGATCCTCTTATATATTACGCGTATTCCCTAGTATCTATATACTAGAGCTGATTATATTTCTCTAATATAATCGTCTTATTATTATTTCGTTATATTAGCGAAGTCTAGTAACTTCCTATTAATTCTAATAGTAGAGTTAAGTTCCTTAAACTCTATTATAAGGTTGCCTTCTAAGTCTTCCCTAAAGAGCTTAAGGTAATCCTTAGGGTCCTTGCCCTAATATTCTGATCTTCTGCTAAGAGCGTCTACTCGTTGATTTTCCTTACCTGGGCGATAGATAATCTTAAAGTCGAATTGCGAGAGGAATTCGTACTATCTAACCTGCCGTTTATTAAATTACTTAGTTATTATAAATGCCTGGAGATTCTTATAATCCGTAAATACTAAGATCTGCTTCTTTACTCCGATAAGGTATCGTTACTATTCTTTAAATACCTCGATAATTGCTATAAGTTCCTAATCTAGCGTTCTGTAATTAAGTTCTAGTCCGTTTAGTTTCTTACTAAAGTTGCTAACGATTTAGAGTCTTCCTTAGTTATCTCGTTAACCGAGTTATCCGCCGAGTACGTAATATAATACGTCTATTTCGACCTTAAATTCCTTAGTTAGGTCTGTATCTATAAGTATTGGTTCTAATATAACCGCTATCTTAAGCGTATCGTAAGCCTTTTATACTTCTATTATCTATTTAAAAACCCTATCTTTATATATAAGTTCTATAAGTAGTATTGCTATTCCGCTATAGTTCCTAATAAATTATTAGTAAAAGTTAACGTATCCGAGAAATGCCCTAACGTCTTTAACGTTAGCGGGTACTGGCTAGTCCTTAACTGCCTATACTTTATCTTTCTATATTTTAATATATCCTAGTATAATAGTATATCCGAGGAAATTAACTTACTATACGTTCTATTCGCATTTTTCTGGGTTAACTAGAATCTTATTATCCTAAAGTCGTTAAAGGATTATATATACGTGCCTCTTATATTCTTCTAATATTTCCGAGTAGATTAAGATATCGTCGAGGTAGGCGATAACGAAGACGTCGAGGTACTCTTATAAGATATTGTTGATTATCTCTTGGAATAAAGCTAGTGCGTTAGTAAGACCGAATAGCATAATAAGATACTCATAGTGCCCGTATCGTGTCCTGAATGCTGTTTTCCATTCTTCTCCTTTCTTAATACGTATATAATAGTAGCCTTCCTTTAAGTCGAGTGCGGTAAACTATTATACTCCCTTAAGTCTATCTCGAATTTCCTTTACGAGTGGTAAGGGGTAGCGATTCTTAATAGTAATGTTATTAAGTTATCGATAGTTAACGTATAATCGTAATTTTCCGTTTTTCTTTAGTATAAATATAATTGGATAACCTGCTGGTAAATATGATAGTCGTATATATCCTTTCTATAGGTTTTCGTCGAGGTACTCCCTAAGTGCCTTTAATTTGTCCTTATCTAGTCTGTAGATAGGAAAGAACTTTGGTTATTCTCCGTTTTTAAGTGGGATCTTATAGTCGTAGGGGCTATAGTCCGGCAATCCGTGCTTAAATTTGCCTTGGAATAGTCTTATAAACTTTCGGTACTCTTCTAGTATACCTAAGAGGGTTCGGTACGTATCTTCGTCTAGTATCGTTATTACTATATATAGAAGATATCGTCGGGCGTATATTCGTATTTCCTAATTCCTACCCTAAGAAGGTCCATCCTAATATCTAATAATTCCCGTTCTATCGTATCCTAATCTACCATATCCCCTTCTAATCTCTAAGGTATTAACTATTACTAGATCCTTCTCTATAAGCCTTCGGGGGTTATCGTTGCTATATTTAACCGTTATCTTCCTAATCCTTTCCGAATTAAAGGTATAAGTAGATTTATTTAAGTATCCTTTCTCTAAACGTTGCTTAATAACTGAATCTAATCCTACGCCTTTAATTGCAACTATCTCCTAGGTATCCGCTTTATTCTATAAGATATAGCTATTAGTCTAATCGATTCGAGGATTATATTGTTTTAGCTATAGTATACCTAATATTAACTAATACTATACGGTATCCGTAATATCGAAGTTTATTATAAAGGTTCTTCCTTAGATCGTAACTAGTAGATAATTAGTCTCTATATCGATAACTCTATAGTTATAGTTTACTTATTATCCTTCTACGGTATTAAGTAAATAGGGTTCTATCTTCCGGTACTATATAAGTTTCTCCTAATTGACTATATCCGGGTTTACGTAGTTGCCTTAAGCTCCGCTATTTAGGAGCGCCTTATATATTTTTCCTTTAATACTAATATCGATTCGTAAGTATACGTATACTATGGTATTTATTGCGTAGAGGGACTTTATCGGTAGTCCTGATCGCTTAATATCCCTTATAGGCGATCTTGTTCTTTTAGGTGCGCTTCCTATATATCGCGTGCGTAGCGAGCTGCTAACTGGGCGAGTTCCTTAGCCTTAGTTATTCCTTTGGTGCGTATAGCGTATTGCCGTTCTCGTTAAAACTTAATTCTGTGCTAATCCCGCGCTTTCTCTAGGGCGTGAATTGCATATTCTGGTATTTTGCACTAGTACTATTTACGGTACTTCTCCGTGCATTCCTTAGGGTAATTTTCCTTAAGTCCGATATATATATATAATTTTCCGATGTTGAGAGGGGCGTAGTATTTATCGTTACTAACTGTAATTACGATAATACGGTATTTCGGTCGTCGAACTAGAAACTATTCGTTCTAGGCTTTAAGGCTAAAGTATATTCTATAGTTAAAGTAAATATATAAAAACTATACTAACTAATAATACTATTCGTAAAGTATACTAATTCGTAGATCTTCGTTTTGTATTGCTAAGTAGTTGTAAACTATAACGCTTTTAAAAATATCTCGGAGGGTTATTCCTTTAACGATAAATTTAGCGTTCCGTCGATCCGAAGCGTCTTCTATATCTGCTTTTAAGGTAATATCTATAGGGGTATCTTATCCTATAGTGGACGCTTATATACTATCGTCTCTGAATTCTTAGTATTCTCCTATAATAATTGCTTGCTCCTTAGTAAGAGGTTGTGCTGGGAGAATATCTGGTTCCGAGGAATATTCTAAAATGTTATCCTGGTCTTTCTTATTCCTGGGTTTCTAGGGATACTATCCTAAGCCCTCCTTCGCCGAAAGGTGCGTTACGTAATTATCCTAGTAATAGAATATCTAATAAAGGAGTCCGTAAGGAATATCGTCCGATGCTTACTCTAGAAGGTTATCCTAGCTGGGAGTGGAAATATCCTTTCTTATTATTATATTGACTTATTGTAAGGCCTCGCTAGCCTATCGTCCTAGGGGTACTGGTTGGAACTATCGTCCTTTCTTGGGTTGACGATATTCTCGTACGAAGTGGCCCTTCTTGCTATAATTGAAGTATTCCTTATTGGTAGGGCGTCGTTGGGCTGTATTAAGCTCTATAGGTCCTAAATGTATAGTGCCGCTTTATGCTATAGAGCGATAGTAATAATTATTGTTTTTTAAGTACTAGTACCTTCTTCCTATATTAGGTCTGGGTAAGAATATAGCAACGTTCTTTCTTCCTTATCGTTCCTGCTATCGTTTAAACAGGCGATTATCGATCTTAACGGCCATCGCCGCATATTTATAGAAGTCCTCTGGTCTATCGGATTTGCTAAGTTCGTTCTTAACGTTTTCCTTAAGTCTAGTATAGTATTATACTATAAGTGGTTCGTTATCCTAATTAAGGTGATTGGCGATGCGACGGAATTGGGCGGTATACTCTGATACTAACTTAGTTTGCTTAAGTAAGGCGAGTTGCTATTCCGTAGTACGTTATTCGTCTAGGTCTCTAAAGGTTTCCTTAAGTGCTTTAGAGAAGTTCCGAAACCTCTTAAAGATTTCCTTAGTTTTATCGTTCTGGTGTTCGTAGGAGTTTTCCTATCTATCCCGAAGCGTAGGCTCCTACTAATAGAGTGCGCTACCTTTAAGGCGACTGCTTACGAAGATAACCTTATTTTCCTCTCTGGGAAACTAAAGACGGTAATAATTAAAGTATACCTTATACTAGGTGATAAAGGATTAAAGTCCTCCTTTAGTGCCTCCGTATAGTCCTGGTTTGTCGAGTTTGTAGGCCTTCTGCTAAGTGATTAGGCTAAGGCGGAGAATTTCCTGTTTAAGGGCCTTAAGGCTATTATTAAGATATTCGTTTTGCGTAATAAGCTCTTTATTGGTCGAAACCTTAGGCGGAGGAGTCTCGTTATTACTGCCGGTTATAGGGATTACTAGTCTAGGAGCTATAGCTACTATACTTAGTATTACTTAAAGGGTATATATAGACCGTTCTAAATAAGAGTTGTAAAAATATAATAATCCTTGCCTATATCCCTAATACTGGAAGTCTCGGTAAGTTGTATATTAGCAGATAAAGGAGGTATTACCTTCAGTTTACGTGCTGAATAATATTAAGTACGTTTGCTATCTGTACCGATTGTCGATGCAATAGATTAAGAGGGATTACCCTATCTATTCTTAAAGAGATTTACTTATCTTAAGAACGATACTTAGATTTATAACTAAAGACTATAAGGAAACTATCTAAATTAAAGTGCTGAACTCCTATCCTTATATCCTTCCGTTATTGCTATAAGGTTCGTATACTTTCTTCGAGACCGGGAAAGTCGCTGGGCGATTCTTGCGGTCCAAGTCGCAAAAGTCGCTGGGCGATTCTTACGGTCCAACCCTGTCGTGCATAACCCTAACCCTGGGTTATGTCATCCCGTATATCCTTATATAAGAAATCCTGCCGGTCCGTTAAGGTTCCGAGCTTATGCTATGTTGTGTTGGCCTGTTCCTGTGACCTGCAAGGTCGTGGGTCATAACATTATCCTAGGTACGAAAAGCCTCTAGAAGCCTCTATTTCTATTTAAACTAAGAAGAATAACCTTCTGTATATCGCCGAATTTATTCACTTAGTATTAGACTACTGTAGAAACTATATATAAGGGCTAGCCTTATTAATTTAGGAAGACTATAAGCTTTTCCGATATTATCTAACTATTTAAGGTAGGTAGTAATATTATACTTATTAAAGACCCGTAAGCCTAATACTTTAAGTATATCGAGACTAATCGGAAGCGAAGTAGTTACGAATTGCATTTTATAAACTAAAGTAGAAGGAGTCGTCGAAATTGGAACTGCCCTAATAGCGGGTTCCGAAGAGGTGGGTAAAGCTATCTTTCTCTTCTTCTATAGTTTTTTCGAGCGTCGACTCGTCGGAATAAACGAATCGGACTCTATTTAACTACGATTAGAGCGTAAAAAAATAATAGGTACTAGTAAAAATATAAATAAGGAAACGATAGATAGAATAGGTATATATAACTTACAGTTTTAGAGTAGTAAAGAGGTTTTCTACTTAGAGTTATAAGTATAGTAAGACTTTTTATCGTTTTCTTTATTAAACCCTATCTTTTAAGTACTATAACTATAGATATTATCCTTTCTAATAAGTACTATATACCGATTAGAGGTTAATCTCTATAGTTATATTATTTAAAGATTATTTTTCCTAAAGAAAATCGAGTTCCTAGTCTCTCTATTACAGCTTTTACTCTCTAATAGTAGATCCCCTATTTTATACTTATCGCAATTTATAATTTAAAACCTATAGCTATCTTAGACGTCTTATCTCCGATTAGTGCCCCTTTATACTAATTAGGCAATAGTCGGATTAATAGAATAAGGAAAAAGCAGAAGAGTTTTCTCTAGCCTAAGCATTCTCTATTATATACGGGAATTCCACACTAGCCTGCAGAACTTCCTATATATAATCTGCTCCGACTTCGCAGATTAACCCCGTCGTAACGGTATACGAACGCAATATTATCTAATCGGTCGGTGGCTTAGTATTCTAAAAGAGTTAGTAATAGGGGTAGGTTAACTTAAGCTCTTATAGGATTATAAGTAATAGAGTTCGGTTCTCTAGGTATAGAATCTCTATCTAGCCAGCTTCACTACTTCCTTTTTCCGTATATCTCTGATTAGAAGATAAGCACTTACGAGTTCTTTTCGTAATTCTAAATACTCCCTATACGGATCACCAAATAAGCCAGATAGGGTGCCTAAACAGTGAAAATGGTCGGTTGGCAAGGCGGGTACTGGCTGCAGGTACGCCCAAACTAGGTCTCCTCGTCTGTAGAATAACCTCTAATTAGAAGCTATAGCAATAGCACTTGGGCGATGGGTGAAGATTCGTCGAGTAAGGTGAGGAGAAGTGTAGATTCGTGTGGAAGTGAAGGGTCATAGAACAGAGAAAACTTAGATAGAAGATCAGTAACCGTCCCAGATTTCCCAGCAACAGTCTATCGGTATAAGGGAAACCTAGGAGGTTCTGATTAGAAGAAGAAGAAGCGTATATATTGTTCAGAAACTATCTAGTGGTCGTAGTGAGGCTTTTATAGTGTTTGGTGTGGCAGTTTTCAGTAGGCAAAATCCACTTTTCCCTGGACCCTGGAACAATACTAATATAAGAGGTCCTATCGGTCCGTTAAGGTTCCGAGTTTATACTATATTATATTAGCCCGTTCCTACAACCTGTATATAACCTGTATTATAATATTAATATTATGTTATGACCCACGACCTTGCAGGTCACAGGAACAGGCCAATACAATATGGCATGAGCTCGGAACCTCAACGGACCGGCAGGATTTCTTATGTAAGGATATACGGGATGATATAACCCAGGGTTAGGGTTATGCACGACAGGGTTGGACCGCAAGAATCGCCCAGCGACTTTCCCGGTCCCGAAGAAAGTATACGAACTTTATAGCAATAACGGAAGGATATAAGGATAGGAGTTCAGCACTTTAATTTAGATAGTTTCCTTATAGTCTTTAGTTATAAATCTAAGCATCGTTCTTAAGATAAGTAAATCTCTTTAAGAATAGATGGGGTAATCCCTCTTGATCTATTGTATCGATAATCGGTATAGATAGCAAAACGTACTTGATATTGTTCAGCACGTGAACTAAAGGTAATACCTCCTTTATCTGCTAATATACAATTTACAGAGACTTCCAGTATTAAGGATATAGGCAAGGATTATTACATTTTCACAACTCTTGTTTAGAACGGTCTACGTATACCCTTTAAGCAATACCAAGTATAGATATAGCTCCTCAGACTCCCACTTTATCCACCCCAGCTCTACGCAGGCTTACGGTAGAATAAGTTATTTAGGAACTTCGCAATTTCTAATAGCGTATTACCTAGATAGAAGTATAAATCAAGTAATAGAATACAACTATTATAACCTAGGAAGAGTAAATCGCGTCTTAAGAAGAATAACTTACCGACTAGTAATAATAGCTTACGAACTAGGCACTGCAACTTATATATTATAACAGCGATAATAATACTACGATTACTAATATTCACCACTATAACTCTAACAGCTATAAAATGAACAAACCCGCTATATATAACGGTAACTAGAAGATACTTTAGGGGTTCCTTACCTATTATAACGCGTACTTTCTGCACAATTAAAACCAGTTTACTACGGAAGCCGATAAGGTAGTCTTAGCCGGAATACGACTTAAGAAAGACGCTCTTATTTAATACGAACCTTCGCTTTATAACCACCTAGAGCACCTTAATAACCCTAGGGAACGTAAGCAGGCTACCAAAGATATATTTAGTTCGTTTACAGGATTTAAGCGGATCCTTAAGGAGACATTTAGGGACCCTAACGAAGAACGAACTATCGTATAATAACTTATAGAGCTTAAATAGATAAAGTTAGCTTTAGCCTATACGGTTAGGTTTAAGCAGCTTTCAGCACGACTCCTATAAGAAGATACTAGTCTTATAGAACATTACTATAGAGGATTAAAGGATAAAGTTAAGGACGAGATCTCTAAGTAGGATTAGCCGGAAAGCTTTACGATATTTACTAATAAAGCTATCCGTATCGATAACCGCCTTTACGAACGGCGAATAGAGAAGAGCAAGAAAGGAGGAAGCTATACTACCTAGCGAGCAATAGCCAATACCGCCAGAAGGATTTAGATACCCTAGCGTACCAGTTACAGGTTAACAGCGCTCAGTGGTAGTATATACGTAGGTCCGATAGAGCTAGACGCTGCTAATCGGAAGCCTATAAGCAAGGAATGCTTTAACTGTGGCAAGAAAGGCCACTTCGCACGAGAATATCGTTAACCTAAGAAAGAACGATAATTCCAACCAGTACCCCCAGGACGATAGGCTAGCGAAGCCTTACGATAAATCAATATAATAGCAAGAAAGGATATTTCCACTCCCAGCCAGGATAACCTTCCAGAGCAAGCGTCGGACGATATTCCTTACAGACTCCTTTATTGGATATTCTGTTACCAGGATAATTACGTAACGCACCTCTCGGCAAAGGAGGGCTTAGGATAGTATCCCCAGAAGCCTAGAAATAAGAAAGACCAGGATAACATTTCAGAATATTCCTCGGAACTAGATATTCTCCTAGTACGACCTCTTACTAGGGAGCAGGCAATTATTATAGGAGAATACCCAGAATTTAGAGACGATAGTATATAGGCGTCTACTATAGGATAAGATACCCCTATAGATACCACCTTAGAGGTAGATATAGAAGACGCCTCGGACCGATAGAACGCTAAATTTATCGTCGAAGGAATAGCCCTCCGAGATATTTTTAGAAGCGTTACGATTTATAACTATATAGCAATATAAGTCGAAGATCTACGAATTAATATACTTTATAATCAATATTATCAGCTAGTATAGTTCTTATATATTTACTTTAACTATAGAATATACTTTAGCCTTAAAGCCTAGAACGAATAATTTCCAGTTCGACGACTAGAGCACCGTATTATCGTAATCACTATTAGCAACGATAAATACTACGCCCCTCTCGACATTGGAAAATTATATATATATATCGGACTTAAGGAAAATTACCCTAAAGAATACACGGAGAAGTACTGCAAGTGGTACCAGTATAAGACACCAGAATACGCAATTCACGCCCTAGAAAAAGCGCGGGATTAGTATAGAATTAAGTTGCAACGAGAACGGCAATACGCTATACGCAATAAAGGAATAACTAAGGCTAAAGAACTCGCCCAGTTAGCAGCATATAATATACGCAATATATAAAAAGCGCACCTAAAAGAGCAAGATCGCCTATAAGGGATATTAAGCGATCAGGACTACCGACGAAGTCCCTCTACGTAATAAATACTATAGTATACGTATATCTACGAATCGATATCAGTATTAAAGGAAAGATATATAAGGCGCTCCTAGATAGCGGAGCCTAAGGCAACTACGTAAACCCGGATATAGTTAATTAGGAGAAACTTATATAGCACCGGAAGATAGAACCCTATTTACTTAATACCGTAGAAGGATAATAAGTAGAATACAACCACAGAGTTATCGATATAGAGACTGATTATCTACTAGTTACGATCTAAGGAAGAACCTTTATAATAAACATCGACATTACGGACACCATATAGCATTAGTTAATATTAGGTATACTATAACTAAGATAATATAATCCTCAAATCGATTAGACTAATAGCTATATCTTATAGGATAAAGCGGATACCTAGGAGATAGTTATAATTAAAGGTATAGGATTAGATTTAGTTATTAAGTAACGTTTAGAGAAAGGATACTTAAACGAATCTACTTATACCTCTAATTCGGGAAGGACTAGGAAGATAATAGTTAAATACGGTAACGATAACCCCTAAAGGCTTATAGAGAAGGATCTAGTAATAGTTAATACCTTAGAGGTTAGAAGAGGATATAGCAGATTAGGATATAATAGAACGGGAATTATTAGATATTAGGATGGACCTTCTTAGGGTAGGAACCAAGAAATACGAATATACGCCCGACGATATCTTCTATATATAGTAATAATAATACCAGACGAAGATATATACCGAACCCTCTTAGGTATACTAGAAGAGTACCGAGAGTTTATAAGAATATTCCAAGGCAAATTTGAGCACGGATTGCCGGACTATAGCCCATACGACCATAAGATACCACTTAAAGACGGAGAATAACCAAAGTTCTTTCCTATCTACGGACTAGATAAGGATAAATTAAAGGCACTTAAGGAGTAACTCAACGAAAACCTATAGAAAGGTTATATACGACTATTACATTCACCAGCAGGATATCCAATTATATTTATACTAAAGAAAAACGGAAAATTACGACTATATATTAACTATCGATAACTCAACGATATTACTATTAAGAATCGCTACCCCTTACTATTCGTAAAGGAGATTCGAGATAGATTTAAGGGAGCGTAATAGTTTACCGCACTCGACTTAAAGGAAGGCTATTATTATATACGTATTAAGAAAGGAGAAGAATAGAAGATAGCATTCAGGATACAATACGGATACTACGAATATCTTATTATACTATTCGGTCTTACTAACGCACCAGCTTTATTCCAAGAGATAATTAACAATATCTTATAAGAGTACCTCGACGTCTTCGTTATCGCCTACCTCGACGATATCTTAATCTACTCGGAAATATTAGAAGAATATAAGAGGCACGTATATATAATCCTTCAACGACTTTAGGATAATAAGATTCTAGTTAACCCAGAAAAATGCGAATAGAACGCACAGCAAGTCAATTTCCTCGAATATACCATCACACCAGGACACATCAAAATGCAGAAAGACAAAGTACAGGCAGTCAAAGACTGGCCAGTACCCGCCAACGTTAGGGACGTTAGGGCATTTCTCGGATACGTTAATTTTTATCGATAGTTTATTAGAAACTATAGCGGAATAGTAATACTACTTACCGAACTTATACGTAAAGATAGGGTCTTTAAATAGATACTAGAAGTATAGAAAGCTTACGATACGCTTAAGATAGCGGTTACGTTAGAACTAATACTTACGGATATAGACCCAACTAAGGAATTTAAGGTCGAGACGGACGCATTATATTACGCACTCGGCGGACAACTCGGGCAACGAGACGACCAAGGAAGACTCCAAATCGTTAGCAACTTTAGTAAGAAACTAAACGGACCAGAACTTAACTACAGAACGCTAGATTAGGAACTTATAGCAATTGTTAAGGTATTTAAGGAATAGTAACGATACCTTATCGGAGTAAAGAAATAGATCTTAGTATTTACGGATTATAAGAATCTGCAGGTATTTACGATAACTAAGTAATTTAATAAGCGGTAAGTTAGATAGTACGAATTCCTATCGCAATTCGACTTTAAGATTATCTATCGCCTAGGCAAAGAAAATTAACGAGCAGACGCTCTTAGCAGACGATCAGAATATTAGGGTAAGGACCCTAAGGATTACCTTAAGCTCTTTAAGGAAGACTTAGAAGGCAACCTTATAATAGAGTTCAAGGAACTTAACTCTACTATTAGAATTAATAGGAAGTTACCGGACTTCACCAATATAACAAAACAATAACAAGACGACTATATCAGAGAAACACACTCAGCTCCAGCATACGGACACCAAGGAATACGCGCAATATGCAAAAGGATCTAAAGATACTAGAATCCACCAGGACTCAAGCAATAAGTTGCAAACATTATTAATAACTGCAATTCTTATAAGAAGAATAAGGCAGAACGGTATAAACTATATAGACTACTATAACCTCTACCAGTACCTACGACTATTTAGTTATCTATTAGTCTAGACTTTATCACCAAGCTACCAATCTTACGAGAACCCTTAACTAAGGTATAATACGATAGTATCCTAATAGTGGTTTGCAGACTGAGTAAGTACGCATACTTCCTACTATATAGAGAGAGTAGTACCGCAGAAGAACTTATATATATATTTACTAGGAATATTATCGCAAACTACGGAACGCTATAGGAAATTATCTCTAACAGAGATCGGAAGTTCGTATTAAAGTTTTAGTTATTACTTACTAAACTTCTCGGATCCGTATAACGAATATCCACCGTATTTCACCCGCAAACGGACGGATAAATAGAGAGAACGAATCAGATCGTTAAATAATACCTTAGATACTATATTAACTACCAATAAGATAATTAGGTTAAATAATTACTAATAGCGCAATTCGTATATAACAGCGTAGATATAAGTACTACGGAATAATTACTATTCTTCCTAGTATACGGATATAACCTAATAATATACTACGAATTAATTCCAGGCGTAAACGCTAAAATAGTAACGCAAAAAGCAGATAGACTTAGAGAAATTCGAGAAAAGATAAAGGAAATACTCGAAGATATCAGAAAATTAATAATAGTATAGGTAAATAAGAAGAGGATTAAGGGACTAATCCTATAGAAGGGAGATAAAGTCTACCTTATTCGCAAAAATATTAAAACTTAGCGGCCTAGCGATAAACTCGACTATAAGAAACTAGGACCCTACAAAATTTTACGATAAACATCACTAGTTAACTACGAATTAGCCCTACTATACGCACGGCTACACAACAACTTCCATATCTCGAAACTCGAACCCGCACCAGCAAACGCAGAATTAGCATACGATAAAATAATCGAAGCAGAACAAGACTAATACGAAGTTAAACGAATACTCGACTTAAGAAAACGAGGACGAGGGAAACAGTATCTTATTAAATGGAAAGGATATAATAATTAAGAAAACTTATAGGAACCTCTAAAGAATATTTACCCCGAACTTATCACTAAATACGAAAGTTAGCACGTAAACAATATATAAAGATAGGTAGATACTCACCGTAGCAAAAGGCTAAAAACTCAAGACCCAATAAGATTAATATAGGTATACTCCAACGCTAAAGAGATTAAGAATTAGAAGAACTATCCCTACGACCTTTAACTAGGAAATCCGACGGAGATAATAGCGAAACTACCCCGGACTAATCAAAGTTATTTAGCGACGTAGAAATAAAACCCTCGGGCAACGGGCCCTCGGGAATAGCTGGCTCTATATTACAACGCTTAGCCTCGGCGGCTAAGCGCTCCTTCTCCAACTCCTCCGCCTCTATACGATCCAACTCCTTAATCGTATTAAGCCTACGACGAATAGCACAGGCTATCTTATCCGCCTAAATACGCCGCTTCTTACGCAGACGACGTACCTTAGCAGCAGCTTGCTCTAACTCCTCCTCCGCCGCGTTAAGCGTAGCCTCGGCTAGAGAGTGTTAACGAGTAATCTTTTGCATCTAAGAGGGCGTTAGGCTATATATATCGCAGTTTCCCCGTTTATAACGGATATACTTAGAATACCGCGACGAATCCTCCTCGGAAGCTAGGCAGGGAACTTGGCGAGATTGATACGAAGAATAGGCAGGCATTTCGGAGGAACGTTCCAGAACAGATGTGTTATGACCCACGACCTTGCAGGTCACAGGAACAGGCCAACGCAACATGGCATGAGATCGGAACCTCAACGGACCGACAGGATTTCTTATGTCATCACTAAGGGTTAGGGTTATACAAGATAGGAAGATAAGGACCGATGGGACCGCCAGCGGTCCTAACGACTACAGGGATGGACCGAAGAAGTCGGCTTCGACTCTAACGGTCCAGAAGATAAACCAACTCGGATATAGGAACAACGGAAGGATATAAGGGTAGGAGTTCAGCACTTTAATTTAGATAGTTTCCTTATAGTCTTTAGTTATAAATCTAAGCATTATTCTTAAGATAAGTAAATCTCTTTAAGAATAGATGGGGTAATGTTATGACCCACGACCTTGCAGGTCACAGGAAC